>PVLA01004553.1:96031-172768 GCA_004027455.1 Hydrochoerus hydrochaeris | reverse complement strand
GCCACCGAGGAGCCAAGGGAGGCCCCCGGCCGGCCGCCAGACCCCACTGGGACCTCACTGCCTGTATCTGCAGGTAACGGAGCTGACCCTCCCTGGCCCCCATGGGTCCAGTGCTGACCCAGCCGCCTGGACTCTGCTTCAGGTCCAGATGCCTTCCTCCCTTTGGCAGAGTCAGTTTGACCCTGCCCCACCCTGGGGGCACCCTAAGGCCACCCAGATCTGCCTCTCGCTCCTGGGACCCCGGCCTTCAGCCCAAAGGATCCCTCGGCCCTGTTTTTCCCAGTTGTCGAGTTCCCACCCTGCACTCCCCTCGCCAGTCTGTCCCTAGACCTGTGGCTATGCTGGGAGGAGCCTGAGCCTCTGTCTCCCCCAGGGGACCCCCCAAAGTCCACCTCCCTGGAGGCCCCCGCAGCCCCTCTGCTGAGCCGCTGTGTCTCCGTGCCGGTGGACATCGCAGGTTTGGCGCATGTGGGCTGCAGGGCGGGGGAGGGGAGGACGCGACGCTACCCGGCTCCAGTTCAGCTGCCTGCCCGCGTCCACTTCTTCGTGTGCGACATGGAGAGGCTGATGGCCTTTTTGTCCCCTCTGACCTTGCGGGTGTTTGCGGGGTGGTTCCCTGCTCCAGGTTGACACAGCGGCGTCGATCGCTGGTGTCTGCAGTGGCTGCTGTGGCCCTCGGTGCGAGGTCAGGCCTGGGCGGCAGTTGCGGTTACTGTCATCTCCTCATGTTTCTGTCCCTGTCCTCCCACAGGCTTGCAGGGCGGCCCTCGCTCAGACTTTGATATGGCCTACGAGCGAGGCCGGATCTCCACATCCCTCCAAGAGGAGGCTTCCGGGGGGCCCCAGGCAGCCCCTGCTCGGGTAAGGCCCCCTCTCCACTGCCCCAGCAGTCCCCTGCCGGGTCTGGCCTGAAGCAGGTGGCTAGGAGCTCACTGTACAGGTGACAGGCCCTACGTCCCGCAGACCCCTACCCAGGAGCCCCGGGAGCAGCCAGCAGGCGCCTGCGAGTACAGCTACTGCGAGGACGAGTCGGCAGCCGGTGGCTGCTGCCCCTTTGGGCCCTACCAAGGCCGCCAGACCAGCAGCATCTTCGAGGCCGCCAAGCGGGAGCTGGCCAAGCTGATGCGGATCGAGGTGGGTGGTGGAGGGCAGCAGGCCAGGGTCAGAGTGGAGGCCTGGCTGGGCCAGCTGAACCCCCGTCCCTCCTCAGGACCCCTCCCTTCTCAACAGCCGCGTCCTGCTGCACCACGCCAAAGCTGGCACCATCATTGCCCGGCAGGGTGACCAGGTGAGCTTGACCTCTGACCTCTAACCATGAGACCTGAGAGCGCCCCCTCTGACCTCTGACCCCTGACCTTTAATGTGGTGCCTGATGCTTTCTCTCCACGTGGCTCCATATAGAGGGCCGATCTCTTATCCTCTATATTCAACCTCTAACACTCAGCTTTCATGGCCTTTACCCTTCTCACCTCTGCTCTGTGTTCTCTGTGACTAGCAGATCCTCACTTCTGACTGCTGAACCCCCGAATCTATTTTTTTTGTACTAGGATTGAACCCCAGGCTACTCTACCACTGAGCTCTACTCCCAGCCATTTTCATTTTCACTTGAGGTATGGGGCTAAACCCAGGACCTCTGCACTGAACTACAGTCCTCAGCCTTGATTTATGTATTTTTTAAATTTTGAGTCAGGATCTTGCTGAGGCACTGAGTTGCCCAGGCTGGCCTCAGATTCATGATCCTCCTGCCTCAGCCTCCCAGAGTGCTAGGATGACAAGTATGTGCCACCCCACCCCCAGGTGTTTTTTTTTTTATGCTTTTTATCTGAAAAACAAGCTTTTGGCCAGGCTAGGCTCATACCTGCAACTCTCTTGCCTCAGCCTCCTGCATAGTTAGGATTACAGGCATGAGCCGCTACCCTGGTCCCCTAGGTCTTTCCTACCTGTCTCAACTCTGCCTGTGGCTTTTATTATCTGGCCTCTTGTCCCAGCAATGTCCTGTTTGTCTGGCTCCAGTGCTGGCTTGTCCTAGACTGGGTGCTTAGTAAACAGGCATGGGCAGCCGTAGGACCTGCCACTGTGATCCAAGACTATGCCCAAGCCTCCTGGCAGGACCCACTCTCCATGGGGGAAACTGAGGCCAGCTGAGGTCTGTCCCTGACCTCACAGCCATGAGGGGTGGAGGAGGGGCTCTGGAGTGAGCAGCAGAGTCGGCACCCAGCTCCCCAGGTGAGGTTAGGCAAATGATGTGGAAAGTTCTTGGCTTCCTTATCTATGAAATGGGGGTGTGGAAGCTTTGCCAGGGTGACGGCCCTGGGAGAGAAAGGTTAGTGGCAGCGTCCAGTGTCCAGCTCTGGGGTGACCCAGTGACGTGAGATCTCTGGATGCTAGGGCTGGGCAGTCCACCTGCTGGCCTTCTGGCTTCAGGTTCTGTCACTTGATGAGTGACCCTGCACCCCTCCTGTGCTGCTCAGCCCATGAGAGGAGGTGGGGTAAGGCTTGTGCACTGTCCCTGGTGCTCAGGGGCAGGCTGAGGAAGTGTGGTTACCTGGGGCCTCTCAGGGGGGTCCCACAGGGCCCCTTGGGATTTTGTGGGCTTCGTTGGGGATGAATGGTTTTCTCTAAAACTTGCTACCAGGGGTTTTCAGCTTAGAGGGGATTTTGTACCACCTGCTCCTAATAGGTATATTTACCAATGTCAAGACATTTTTGATTGGCAGCTGGGTGTGGTGGCACATGTCTGTCATCCCAGCATTCAGGAGACTGAGGCAGGAGGATTGGTATGAGTTTGAGTCCACATAGCAAGACCCTGTCTCAAAAATCTGGAAACAACAAAACAAACCAAACAATGCAAAGAATTACCCATTCCAAATTATCCAGGCCAGGGGTACAACCAGTGGTAGAAGACATACTTAGCATACATGAGCCCCAAGCATCTGCCCTTAGGATCCCCCAAAAAGAAAAATTCTTAAAAGTGCAACACTGAGGACCTGTGCTTCACACAGACCTGTCTCCAAGTGTGTTTTGTAGAATATCTCTACGGGCTGAGTGTCTGTCATCTGAAAATCTAAAACCCCAAAGCCTCCAAAGTAAAGCCTTTTTGAGTGCCCATATGGTGGCACCGTGGAAATTTCCCAGTCGGCTTGCTGGGATGGGTCAGAGCTGGAGTGCAGGCACGCCAGACATTGCAGAAAGAGGCCTTCGGTGTGTGCATTTCAGGGGTGGGTGAGACGTAGGTGAATCCTATGTTTAGCTGTGGGTCCCGTCTGAGATATGTATCTATGCAAATATTCCTAAATCCAGGAAAAAAACCAGAAACACTTCTGAGCCCCAAGCATTTTGGATAAGGGAGTCTCTCTGCCTCTGTCACAAACAAGTCCAGGAACAGATGGGTTTGGGGAGTGCTGCACTGTCTCTTCTGGGAAGCTCTCGAGAACACCATTGGCATCGTCAAGGCTCTGAGAAGTCCTGTATTAAGACACACACACCCCAGTCTGATGACAGGTGGTGGCCTAATAGCACCCATGTGTGTACCCCAACACAGTCCAGAAACCCTAGCTCAGGCCTGTGTGCCCCAATATGCCTTGGTCTGGGTCCCACTTGGGGCTCTGGTGGGTGGAGCTTTGGCAGGTGTCACACAGGTTGGAGTGGTAGAAAGGGCAGGCAGTATCCATCCTGAGACAGTTTCAGTTCCTGATTTACAACACGTGGGAAAGGAAGCTGGTCAGGCCAAACAGGAAAAAGAATCCTTGGTCTACTGAATGTGTCCCAGGCTGGGTAAGAGGCAGGAAAAACCAGTGTGACCCCTGCTTTAGGGTGCTCCTACTACTGGCAGGTGTGACTCACAAAGGCTCCCCAAGTTCTGGTAAAGTCCTGAGGGCTTAGTGCACAAAGGAAGTGTTCTCCAAACTACAAAGCCTGGCTCAAACAGTGGTGCCCTGCATGCATGACCTCTAGTTGAAGAGGCGAAGAATTAACTGGGTGTAACCAGGGGAGAGTTTGGTCTAGGCACATGGCAGTATATGCAAAAGTCCTGCGGTGAGTGATTGCCTAGCATGCAGAAGGCCCTGGGTTGAACCCTCAGCACCCCCGCACACACACACACACATGAAGAAAGCAAAAGAATTTTTAAAATGTCCTGTGGTGAGAAGGAACATGCTGATCTCTGATTCTTAGGAAGCAAAAGGAAGTCACTGGGGTGGAATAGAATAACTGCAGAGAGGCAAAGTGGATTGTTCCAGGGGAACCACGTGAATGACATGTGATTGGCATTCTGTATACTGCACCCACTTAAAGAGGTGTTTTTACATTCACAGTTTTCCAACCTTTATTACAATTTTATTTATTTATGAGGCAGGGTCTTGCTTTACTTCTTTCCTAGCTTCTCACTACATAGTTCAGGCTGGCCTCGAACTCACAGAAATCCTCCCATCTCAGTCTCCCAAGTGCTGGGATGACAGACATGTACCACCACACCCAGCTAGAACATTTCCAGCTAAAGAAATCCTATCCCTTTAGCTACCAGCCTCCTACCTCCTGGGCCCTCCAGCTCCTGGACACCACTGGCTGACTTTCCATCTCTGGCTCTGCCTGTTCTGGCCCTCGGAAATAGGTGGACTCATCCAATGTGTGGCGCTTTGTGTCGGGCTTCTGCGTTGTAGCACATGTTGGCTTCGTTCCTTTACAGCTGGATAATCCATCAGGGAGATGGACCGTGCTTTGTTTATTCATTGATCTCTAGATGGGAATGCGTTTCCACCTCTTTGGCTACTGTGAATAATGCAGCCAGGAACACATACATGCAAGCTTCCATATGGACTTGTCTTCGTTTTGTTCAGTTACAAACTTCAGAGTTGAGTTGCTGGGTCGTATGCAACTGTCCTTTAACTTCCGGAGGGCTGACTTTAACGTTTCCCAGCGTAGCTGCAACATGTTTCTTTCCCACCCACAGTGTGTGAGGGCTCCTGATTTTTCTACATCCTTCACTGTTCACCCTAACCATCCTTTTGGGTGTGAGGTGACATCTCGAAGCTTTGGTTCATGTTTCCCTGAAGATTCACAACTCTGAGTGTATTTTCACGTGTGTGCTAGCCACGTATACGTCTTTGGGTACGTTTTGTGAGTGGATTCTGTGTCTTTATTATGGAGTAGTAGAAATGCTTTACGTAGATACAGGAGTTGCAAATATTTCTCTCCCATTCTGTAGGTTGCTCTTTCTTGTTAGTGTAATGTTTTCTTTTTGAATATTTTACCAGTCCACGTTTGCAGGACACATCTTCCATCCCTTGTCAGAAGCTGCTACATGCACACAACAAATCTTCATTCTTTTTACATTCCTTTCCCTCCCCTCCCCCCATCTCATGATGCCTACCTATTCGAGAAAGCTGTTTCCTCTTTTTTTTTTTCTTTATAATTTGGGTTTCTATTATAAGGGAAACCATGCAGTGTTTATCTTCCTGGCAGAATAGTACTCCAAGGTTTGTAAATACTACATTTTCAGTTGATGGACAGATAGGCCACTTTTTTTTTTTTTTGGTACTGGGGATCGAACTCATGACCTCGCAGATAGGTTGCTTCTAAGACCTCAGTGTTATCAGGTGTGCTTCTGTAAACATGGGTGTGCAGCCATCACTGGAATCTGAGGACTGTTTGGGGAAGGGTGATGGGTGGGTCACCTCAGTGAAGTTCTCCTTAATTTGGATGCTCATGCTTCACGGTGTCATTGTCTGAGGCTCTCTTGCCAAATTCAGTGTCACAAAGGTCTTCCAGCAGTGCCAAAGTCTCAGTTCTTGCATTGGTATCTTTCATCCATTTTGAGAGGGCATAAGAGGAGCTCAACTTTCTTCTTTTCTAGCTCATCCGGTTACCTAACAGGAGGGGACTTTATGCTCAGTGAGGCTGCCAGACAGCCTTGCAGTGCTGGGGATGGAGCCCAGGGCCACCTGTGTATGAGGCCAGCCCTCTTCTGCTGAGCCCCCCATCCCCTGCTCTCCTTGGGTGATATCTGTAGCCTCTGCTGGCCTTTCTGCAGAGAACTCACGGTCCTGAATCCAGGCTCAGGGTTTGTTGACCCAGGGTCATGTCTGTTCTAGGGGCTGATGCAGACAAATAGATGCAGGCTCCACATTCACAAAGATAAATATATATATAGTCAGGCTGTTGATTGGTATCTGTCCCGAGCCTACAGGATTTGTTGGCTTTGTAATTACTCAGCATAAAAGTGGCATTTACACTGTATTGGCAACGGGCCAGGGATTTAGCTCAGTGGCATAAGCGCCTGCCTGGCAAGTGCGAGGTCATGAGTTCGGTCCCTGGTACAAAACAAAAAAGTCTTAACACATTATATTGGCATTGTAGGTCGTCTAGCATGTATTTAAAGCCTGTGGGAGGATTCGGGCATGCTTTACACAGACCCCCCAACCATTCTGTTTAGTGCACCTGAGCTCCATTGAGTCAGGTACCCACGGGGGTCCTGGACCCAATCACTGTTGGGTCCCAAGGGAAGAGTGTATATTGCTCATCGGCAAAATCTCTTAACTTTCCTTTTGCTTTTCCTTCTTAACACTGTTCTCTTTAATCCGCCTTGTGGGGCACAGGGACCCAAGTCTTGGGGGTGGGGAGATGCGGCAGCTGGCTCTGCCCACGTCTCCCACCCCTGTCCTCACAGGATGTGAGCCTGCATTTCGTGCTCTGGGGCTGCCTGCATGTGTACCAGCGCATGATCGACAAGGCCGAGGAGGTGTGCCTGTTCCTGGCGCAGCCTGGGGAGCTGGTGGGACAGCTGGCGGTGCTCACTGGAGAGCCCCTCATCTTCACACTGCGTGCCCAGCGTGACTGCACCTTCCTGCGGATCTCCAAGTCCGACTTCTATGAGTACGACTGGACCTGGGATTGGGTTAGACCAGGCCCTGGGGAAGACCCCGGAAGAGGCCCAACACACCTATCCCTAGGAGATGGGGGGCAGAAAGGAGCCCCCAGATCTTGCCTCCCAGTGTTGAGTTTTTCATCTCTGCTCCCAGCCAGCACCTACTTTCCTCACTCACTCCCTCTGGAAGAGTTCCACAAAGGCTCCCCGCCCACTAGCCCTCTCGGCTCCCACAGGATCATGCGCGCGCAGCCCAGCGTGGTGCTCAGCGCAGCGCACACGGTGGCCGCCAGGATGTCATCCTTCGTGCGCCAGATGGACTTTGCCATCGACTGGACGGCAGTGGAAGCCGGACGTGCCCTATACAGGTGCAGTCTCGACTCCTACCTCGCCGCTCAGGCCTTGCCTTGGACAAGGTCCCCCACTTTGCCTGACCCCCCCAATTTATCCCCCAGACAGGGTGACCGCTCCGACTGCACCTACATTGTGCTCAACGGGCGGCTTCGCAGCGTCATCCAGCGGGGCAGCGGCAAGAAGGAGCTGGTGGGGGAGTACGGCCGTGGGGACCTCATAGGAGTGGTGAGCAGGGTTCCTGACAACCTCGGACGCCCTCCCCCCAGTATCCTGGTCATTTGTAATCGGATAGCGTGGCGAGTGCGCCCCCTCCTGGTCCTCTTCCCTAGCCCCCAGCTCCTACCCTCGGGACAGGTGACCCCATGGAGAGCCTGATCCGACTCGGCCCTCGGTGTGTACATAGTCTCCATGTGAAGAGGGAGTCACCTCCCCTGACAGACTGCTGTCCTCTCCCTCTGCCCCGAGCCCTCATGGGCATCGTGGGGGACCCTCTTCTGCACGCACGGTCGGCCTCCCAGCCCAAGCACACCTGGTCACACACGCACTCACGCACACAGGTGGAGGCACTGACCCGGCAGCCTCGAGCCACTACGGTGCATGCGGTGCGAGACACAGAGCTGGCCAAGCTCCCCGAGGGCACTTTGGGCCACATCAAACGGCGCTACCCGCAGGTGAGTCTTCGGGTGTGTGGGGACTGAGGGGTGGTACCTAGAGTGTGGGCGGGGTCTGCGAATGGGTAGGGCCTCTGCGGGACTGGAAAGGTCTGTGGGGCGGGGCCTCGGTAACGGAGACCCCCCCCCCAGGGGCTCACATGGAAGTGTGGTGGGAGCCACATAATTGAACACTATCTTAATATCCCCAGGTCGTGACCCGCCTTATTCATCTCTTGAGCCAGAAAATCCTGGGGAATTTGCAGCAGCTGCAAGGACCTTTCCCGGGTGAGAGCAGGTCTAGTCGGCTGCGGGGCATCCTGGGAATTGTAGTTCGGTGCTCAGCGCATGCTGGGAGGGGAAGCTCTGTGAGTGGGCATGTCAGCAGACAGTTCACTGTCTGAATCATGCTGGGGGCGGGGTCAGAGCCGGAAGTGGGGCCCGCGATCCAGTGCATCCTGGGAAGTGGAGTTCTTGTTTAATGGTCTCTGAAGTGTCAGTCATGCTGGAGGGTGGAGCTTTAAAGGAGAAGGCTGGGGCAGGGGTGAGAAGGCTGGTCCAGGTGTTAAAAACTTGCAGCACCCTGAACGCGCTGGGAAAGGTGTCTTAGATAAAAGTATGATGATACATAGAGGCCGTGGTTGACGTTTAGGGTTCAGGGCATGTTGAGAGGTGTGGATCCATGTCCCAGCTTGTGATTTCTGTGCAAGGATCTACTGGGGGGTGAGCCGGACCCAAGGCATGCTAAAATACGGGCCTGAGGTCCTACCCGAGGAGCTGCCACCCCATCAGCTGCAATGCCCTCCACCCCATGTTCGTGAGAGTGGTGGCGGCAGGAATTGGTTACTTACAAAGTACAGAGAAAGGACTGGGGATGTAGCTGAGAGTAGAGTGCTTGCCTAACATTTATGAGGCTCTGGGTTCAGTCCCCGGTACCCCAAGGCAAAAAATGGAGCAGGGGCAATTTGTAGAAGAGCTGGGGACCTTAACAGACATTTGAACCAATACATTTGGCACAAGAGCCAAAGATCCAGCCAGCAGGGGGAGAGTGAGTTCTAGGCAAGAGATGAGGGCTGAGGGCTCGTTCTAAGCTTATAGGGGTGAAGCAGGGGCTCCTATACTGGCACGGTAAATGCGAATTGTGTAAAGGGTCCCCCTGAGGAGATGAGGGATAAAGTCAAGGTCGGCGGGCTGAGTTTTAACAAGAGAGGGAACTGATGACAGAGCTGTGGGTTCAGACCATTATGGCCTTTAACCGAGGTCAAATCAGGGCTGGGAGAAAGGAGAGGGAGGAGGAAGAAGACATTCCGCTCTCCAGACACTGGTTGCACTGTGACTCTCGCCCTCTGTGGTCTCAGCAGGCTCGGGGCTGGGTGTCCCCCCGCACTCTGAACTCACCAACCCAGCCAGCAACCTGTCCACAGTGGCTGTCCTGCCAGTGTGCGCTGAGGTGCCCATGATGGCCTTCACGCTGGAGCTGCAGCATGCCCTGCAGGCCATCGGTCGGTGGGGAAAGGGACATGCCGAGGGTCGGCCCTGGGTCTCTGGGCTGGGCATCTGGGGGTGGGGGAATCAGTCGCCCCAGGTGGACGACCTCACTGGTGAGAGGGAGGCAGGGGAGCGGGGGGGGGGGGGGGGGGGGGGGGGGGGGGGGGGGGGGGGGGGGGGGGGAACAGGGATGGGAGATAGACTGCTTCCTAACCTCCCTTTCTCACGTAGGCCCCACCCTGCTCCTCAACAGCGACATCATCCGGGCACGCCTGGGGGCTTCTGCGCTGGATAGGTGTGTGGGGTGTGGCGGAGGGGAGCCTCAGATTCCTCCAGATTGGGTAAAAGTGACAGGCTTGGAATCAGAGAGTGTGGACCCCATAGGGCACTTTGGAGGCAGGGGACAAACTTACTGCCCCTGGACCACTGCTGTGGGGATCGTAGGTCTGAACTCCTCCCATCCAGGGACGCTGTGGTCTCTGGGGAGTGCAGGACCCTTGTCAGCCCCAGATGACGCTGACACCCCTCCCATTCCATGCCAGCATCCAGGAGTTCCGACTATCTGGGTGGTTGGCCCAGCAGGAGGACACGCATCGTATTGTGCTTTACCAAACCGACGCGTCCCTCACACCCTGGACGGTGCGCTGCCTGCGCCAGGCTGACTGCATCCTCATCGTGGGCCTGGGTGACCAGGAGCCCACCCTTGGCCAGGTCTGGAGCCATGCACGGGACCCCACTGCAGCATCCCGTCCACATGCACCCTCCCCATAAGGCCCCAGGGACCAGGGACCCCAGTTTGGCTAGATGGGGTGCGGCAGACCAGGGAACCCCGGTTCTCCCTTCTGCAGCTGGAGCAGATGCTGGAGAACACGGCTGTGCGCGCCCTCAAGCAGCTTGTCCTGCTGCACAAGGAGGAGGGCCCTGGCCCCACACGCACGGTTGAATGGCTCAACATGCGCAGCTGGTGCTCAGGACACCTGCACCTGCGCTGCCCCCGCCGCCTCTTCTCCCGCCGCAGCCCTGCTAAACTGGTGAGGGGCGGGGCCTGGAGAGGGGGCCTGGGAGGCTCGGCCCCGCCTGCTGAGAGGCGGGGCTTGAGCTGGGACGGACTGCAAAGGTCAGGAGGTACCTGGGGGACCCGAGAGGCCTGGTCCTCACCTCTCCATACTCAGGGGTTCCCGTTTCTCCCTGATCCCAGCACGAGCTCTATGAGAAAGTCTTCTCCAGGCGGGCCGACCGGCACAGCGACTTCTCTCGCTTGGCGCGGGTGCTCACCGGAAACACAATTGCCCTAGTGCTGGGCGGGGGCGGGGCCAGGTGAGGGCGGGGCTTCTCCCGTGACCTGTGGGCGGGGCAAGTTGAGGGCGGGGCAGCGCAGGGGCGGGGTTTCTCCCTAGTGCCCCAGTGAGCGAGGCCAGGTGAAGGGGCAGGACGTCTCCCGGGGCCTCCAGTGGGCAGGTCCAGGTGCCTGAGGGTGGATGGAGTTAGCTTGGGGGAAGGACTCCGGGTGCGGTGGAGGCATTCGGAGGCGGGGCCTAGCAGCTGCTCAGCTAGTCTGGGTTCTCCTCTTCCCTGCAGGGGATGCTCACACATCGGAGTGCTGAAGGCCTTGGAGGAGGCCGGAGTGCCAGTGGACCTGGTGGGTGGAACATCCATCGGCTCTTTCATCGGGGCTCTGTATGCAGAAGAGCGCAGTGCCAGCCGCACCAAGCAACGGGCCCGTGAGTGGGCCAAGGTGCAGCTTGGGGACAGGGGTGGCCGCACCCCAGGAACATGGGGAGACCAGATTCCGGGGTGGGGCGGGCTTCCAGGCTCAAGTAATGCTTCCTGGTTGACTCTGTGAACCCTGCCCAGACCCTTGTAGACCCTCGGTCTTCCTGGCTGGTGATGTTGGACCCCAGGTCCTCCCACTAGACCTATCCAGACCCCACTCCGGGGCAATCTCATTAATGGCCCTGGGTGACCATATCCCTGTGTGCTCCTGGCGTGGCCCTGAGTGATGGTCCCCCTGTGACCTGGAGCCTCTGGTCCTGCTTCTGACCCTGCTGGTTCCCTGTTCCCTAGGGCATGACTTCTGTGCTGGAACCAGTATTGGACCTCACATACCCAGTCACCTCCATGTTCACGGGCTCGGCCTTCAATCGCAGCATCCATCGCGTCTTCCAGGATAAGCAGATTGAGGTTCGCCCTCCCCCACTTCTACCCTGCCCAGCCCTGCCACTGGGGTCCCTCTGTGTCATGCCACAGTCGCTGTCCCCACAGGACCTGTGGCTGCCATACTTCAACGTGACCACAGACATCACTGCCTCAGCCATGCGCGTCCACAAAGATGGTGGGTGCCACCCTGCCTGGCCCTGCTACAACCACTGTGGCCACGCGGGGGTGGGGGGCAACTTTGGGGAGGGCAGCTGAGCACCTGGGACGTTGTTAACATGAGTGACCATCCGCCATGGCCCAGCCGCCGACCACTAACCATCACCCACTAATGCCCTGGAGACCCCAGGTACGTCCGTCCTCACGGGCGGGGACCCAGGAGGTTCTTCGGACGCCTCACTCTGTCCCTGCCCCGCCCCCACAGGCTCCATGTGGCGTTACGTGCGGGCCAGTGCCTCCTACTGCCCCTACTTGCCCCCACTGTGCGACCCCAAGGATGGGCACCTGCTGGTGGATGGGTGCTACGTTAACAACGTGCCAGGTCAGCAGCCCTTAGGGCTGGCCAGGCCTTGCAGCGTGTCTGAGTGTGTCTGTGCATGTCTGTGTCTGTGTGTCCCTCCCGGCCAGGCTCGCTGTGGCGATATGTGCGTGCCAGCATGACACTCTCAGGCTACCTGCCCCCGCTGTGTGACCCGAAGGATGGGCACCTGCTCATGGATGGCGGCTACATCAACAACCTGCCAGGCAAGTGGCTGCCCATGGGTTCCTGCCCACGCCTGCACACATGCAGGCATGCTCATGAGCAGACTGGTGTGCCTGGATTTGTCAGGGGAGGGCACATGCTCAGACAGCCTGTGCGTAGCTACGAACGCACACCCACATGCACACAACAGATACACAGGTGGTCCCACAGACAGCGATGTGTGCCCGGTTGAAAAGTATATTTGTGTGCTGTGGCCGTTCATTGCACACACAAGAGAAACACAAATGTGTGCACATACACACAGGTATATATCAAGGAACATGTGGATTGAGTTAAACATTTTTTTTTCTTTTTTTCCAAGCCTGGATTTATCCTGTATCGGTACAGAGGTGAGGTAGGCAGGGACACAGCCTGCCCAGCTCCTCCTGCAGGCAGGAGGTACAAACTGGTGCCCAGGATAAATCCAGGCTTCTGCTGGATTTTATAGAGACTTTTCTTTTTGGTACTGGGAATTGAACTCAGGACCTTACGCTCATCTGGCAGGCACTTGTGCTGCTGAGCCACGTCCACAGCCCCTTTAGAAAGACTCGTTGAGGCACTGAGGCCCAGTCATTTGCCTGTTACCGGTGGCTGCTCTTGAGCCACAGTAGCTGAGCTGCGTCCTTGGGAGCAAGGCCATGTGTGCCCAGGACACTGGAATTTTGCTGGTGGCCCTCTGCAGAGCCTGCCCATTCCTGCTGCTGCAGGAGACACTGCCGCAGCCACACACATGTGAGCAGGTGTGCACACACCTACAGTTGGCTGGTACACGTAGCATAGGGACATTAGAAATAGTTACATGTGGGCTGGGAATTTAGCTCAGCGGCATAAGTGCCTGCTTGGCAAGTGCGAGATCATGAGTTCAATCCCTGGTACAAAAAACAAAAAGTTACACGTGAACCTCGACAAACACACGGATCTGGGTATGGGGATGCCAGAGACTTGTGGTTCACAAACACAGTTTTTGGACAGGAAGTGCACAACCCATGTGCCCGGGAACAAATAAGGGATACGTGTGCAGAGTCTGATGGAGACACAGCTGCCTCCTGGTTGTAGGACAGTGTCTTTGCACCCTCCAGGGCCATGACGGGGACCCTGTCGGGATCACAGCCTGCAAACACAGGCTCATAGACGCACACCCCCGCCCCACCGGGTCCTTTCCCCACCCCTTCCCTCAACTTCATTTGCATGAATGCATGTCATTTGCATGATTTTCTTGTTGGCCATTTGCGTGATGGTGTTTGTGGGACTGGGTTGAACATCCTTGCCCTGGGCCCCGGTGGGGAGCAGCTACTGACCCCCTGGCCCCACAGCGGACATCGCACGCAGCATGGGCGCTAAAACGGTCATCGCCATTGACGTGGGGAGCCAGGATGAGACAGACCTCAGCACCTATGGGGACAGCCTGTCTGGCTGGTGGCTGCTATGGAAGCGGCTGAACCCCTGGGCGCACAAGGTGAAGGTTCCTGACATGGCTGAGATCCAGTCCCGCCTGGCTTACGTGTCCTGCGTGCGACAGCTGGAGGTTGTGAAATCCAGCTCCTACTGCGAGTACCTGCGCCCACCCATTGATTGCTTCAAGACCATGGACTTTGGGAAGTTCGACCAGATCTATGTGAGCCTGTGGGAGAGATGCGGGGCCAGCTGGGTGGACTGGCAGACAGTTTTACCATTTGAACATCAGAACAGTAGGAGGGGAAGGATTCTAGAGCACCATCCAGAACCTGTAGGAAACAGATCAGTGGTTGATTAGTGATTGCAGTAGGTGTGACATGTGAGTCAGTGGTCCCTTAGTGATATCTGCAGGGACTACTTGCTGCTTATGTTCTGTGCTAAATCTGAAAAGTTCTTGTTATATTCCAGCTGCACACCCCAAAGCCCTGGGTAGTGATTTCAAATGTCATTCCTGCATGAATGGAGTGATCAATTAGTAATGTCTGCCAGGGAGCTGGAGTAGTATCATAGTCCAAGCCTACTGAAATTGATCAACTGCTGCCCAGAGGCCTGAGGAGAACTATCCAGTGTCCTTTCCAGGACCACTGGGAAAATGTGCTGTAACAGATTATTGGTGTCTACCCTGAACTCTGGAGATGGAGATTTCCTATCTGCAGACCCCGAAATCAGTTTGAGCACCACCATCTTGTAACCTTTTTTGTGTGTCCCATCGGGAGCTGAGTGGGAAGCAGTAATTATCAGTCATGTCCAGCAGGGGGCAAACGAGACATGGGATAGCTGGCTGGGAAGCGGGTTTAATCTTGGATGCCTGCTCCCCTAAAGCCTCTGGCCCTTGAGGGGACACAGAAGGGCTCTTCAAGGGGGTGGGCAGGTGGCAGGCACAGCCCCAGCTACTTTGCTTCCTGCAGGACGTGGGCTACCAGTATGGGAAAGCGGTGTTCGGGGGCTGGAGCCGCGGTGACGTCATTGAGAAAATGCTCACAGACCGGCGGTCTACAGACCTCAACGAGAGCCGCCGTGCGGACGTAAGTCTGTGACTCTGCCCCGCCATAGGGTTTCTCTGGTTCCCCTCAAACCGCCCAGGTCCCACCAAGGCCCTCAGGTCATGACTGACTCCTAAAGGCACTGCCCGGGACCCCTTCTGAACCCTAAGACCCAAGCCTCCCCAACACTACCCTGCAGGTACTGGCCTTCCCCAGCTCTGGCTTCACCGACTTGGCGGAGATTGTGTCCCGGATCGAGCCCCCCACAAGCTACGTCTCCGATGGCTGTGCCGATGGTGAGGGGCTGGGGGAGTCTCTGGAGCTGGGGCTGGGCCGGGGCTGGTGGCGTGTGAGCAGAGTTACCACACCAGCCTGCACCCCTCACCTGTACCCTGCTCCCATCGCAGGAGAAGAATCAGATTGCCTGACAGAGTATGAGGAGGACGCGGGACCAGACTGCTCGAGGGATGAAGGAGGGTCACCCGAGGGTGCCAGCCCCAGCATGGCTTCGGAGGTGGTGAGCACGGGCGGCCCAGGGGATCAGGAGAGGCCTGCGAGATCCGAGTGACTGGGTGCTAGGTGACACATGGTGTTTCTCATCTCGGGACTGACATACTGAGTAGCCCCCCTCCACGGAATCACAGATGCCTTAGAGAAAACAGCAGGTGTGTGTTTGTGTCATGGTGCTGGGCAGCCTGTCATGACAGGCAGGCCCAGCGCACTACTGCAGTGACTCATGGAGCAATCTGTCACCTCCAGAGGAAGCAGTTTTTTTGGGGGGGTAAGCTGGGAGGTACAGTTCTGGTTGACAAGGAAGAGCCCCATGCCAGTGGTCCTGGTGTTGGGTGGTGTGGCTGATACACACTCAGTGGTTTCATGGATTGGTGTCCTGTGCCTGGTGACACACTCATGGCCTGTCCCCCAGGAGGAGGAAAAGTCAGTCCTCAGGCACCGGCACTGTCTGCCCCAAGAGCCTCCTAGCTCTGAAACAGAGACCTGAGGACCTCACCGGGGACCCCTGCCCCTGGACCACGCTGAGGGACGCCTGTGGGGAGCCTTCTCCCCTCCTCCTGCTGCTATTCCTGTGACTCTCCCCGGTCGCCCTGGCACTCAGGGCCCACACACTGGACTGACCTGCCCAGCCCCGCAGGGCAGGCAGCACTGCACTGATCACCCTTGACTAACTGTGTCCCCCAATAAACTGTCCCCCCTTGGAAGTGGCCTGGTGTTGTGTTTGGATTTGAGGGGGGGACTCTTCACGCAACCTCTGGTGCTCAGAATGACTGGAGCTTGTCCCCTGTGGTGACAACTGCCATGGGCAGCATGAGCTGGCTCCAGGGCAGGACGTCTTCCCCACACCCCAGGCTCAGACATCCTTGGAGTCCATGTCCTCCTCATCTCCCTACTAGATTCCTGCAGCCTGTGCCTCTTGCTTAGCCCTACTGTGCACAAGTGCTGTGTGTGGTTCTGCATGCACTGCTGAGTCCTCCCCAATGGACAGTCATCCCTCCCTTGGGAGAGACTGACACAGAGACCCCTCCCTCTGGGATCCCACTCACTCCTGTGTTCCTACTGTGTGCTCCACTGGGGCCACGAAGAATAGGCAGGTCCCTACCACACTCTGAGACCTGTCCCAGCTCTTAGGTAAGAGCTCAGACTGGAAGCCAGGCAGCTGCTGGCCTTGGGTGACAAGATTTTTGAGTCCTGGTGGCTTCACCTATGATGTGGCGATGGCAGTGAGATCTGCCCTTATTAGGGGTAATTTTTATGGGACTCCAGCCTGGGCCCCTGGAGGCCTTGGTCAGCACTCTATTACGTGCTGAGCCCAGAATGGGGTCACGGCGAAGGACTACCTGAGAGTACCCGGGAGCCTTGAAAGACTTCTTTAGGACTGTGTATGTTGTAAAATGTACCATTTAAAGCATTTTTAAGTGTTAAATTTAACCTGTAATCCTAGTGCTCAGGAGGCTGAGGCAGGAGGATCACAACTAGTTCAAGCGCGGCCTGGACTGCATGGTGAGGCCTGTCCAATGAATGAATGAATGAACAGCTCGGTGGCATTTAGTACATTTGCATTATTATGCAATGGTCACCACTGTCCACCCTCAGGACTTCCTCATCTTTGCAAACTGAAATTCTGTCCCCATAAAACACAAACTCCCCATTCCCCCCTGCCCCAGACCCTGGCACCCACCTTTCTACTTTCTGTCTCTGGGGATCTGGTGATACCAGGTACCCTCTGACAGCAGACCCCTGAAGGTGTGTGCGTTTGCATCATGCCCTCCAGTTTTGTCCACGTGTAGCAGGTCTCAGAACGCCCTTGCTTTTCAAGGCTGAATGCCGTTCTGTTGAGTGTATGAAGCACATTTTGTTTACCCATTGACAAGCGCTTGGGTCGCTTCCATTTTTCACTGTTGAGGTGTATGCTGCTGTGGACATCGGTGTGTGAGTATCCTGGTTGCAGCTTCCAGGCCCCGTGGGAATGCTCTCAGGGGAGGGGCTGCCGGGTCCCATGGTAATCCTGTTTAGACGAAGCGCCTACGCGTTTCCACCAGCCAGCCTGGGCTTTAGCATCAGCACCATGGACAGCGGGTGCGCTGTCCGAGGTGCTGCCGGGCCCTTCTGGAGCTTACTCTGAGCTTTCAACCTCTCCGTCCGTACTCTCCAGGTCACGGGGCTTGGGGGTCAGAGAGCATACGAGCTGAAAATTCACCCCGACATGTGCACCTGTCCGCGCCTCCTGATGGTGTTTCTCTGCATCTTTGCCCTTCCCGCAGCACTACCCTTCTTTCTGTTCCTCCGTCTCTCTGCAGATTCCTGGCTCTGAGCCCTGTACTGCTCAGGCTGTGTGTATCTGAGTAACCCTATCCTCCAGCGTCACCTGTTCAGGCTGTCTCAAGGGTTTCCCTGACTCTCTTAGAAAAGTGTTGTTGTTGCATTTGATTATTTATCTACTTATAGAGACAGGGTCCCATTATGTAGCCCAGGCTGGCCTTGAACTCACTGTGTAGCTCACACGAACTCCCCACCTAGCCTTCTGAGGAATGGAGTTATTGGAACAATGCCCCCATGCGGGTTTATTGTTCCATTTTATATGAAGAAAATGGAGGCTTAGAAATCTGGTTTAGATATCCCGTGCTCTTTGGGAGGGAGAACCAATACAGTGAAAATGGCCACACTTCCTGTTATGCAGACTCAGTGCAATCCCAATAAAAATTCTGATAGTGTATCTCACAGAATTAGAGCAAAAGAATCCTAAAATTCATCTGGAACCAGAAGAGACCTAGAATAGCAAAGGCAATCCTGGGCAACAAAGACGACAGGGGACATCACAATCCTTAACTTGAAATTATACTGTAAAGTTATTGTGATAAAAACAGTGTGGTACTGGCAAAAAAAGACCTGAAGATCAATGGAACAGATTAGAAGATGCAGAAACAACTCCAGACACACTCAGCCACCTTATCTTTGACAAAGGTGCCAAACACACTCACTGGAAGAAAGATAGCCTCTTTAATAAGTGGTGCTGGAAAAATCAACTCTACACATGCTGAAGATTAAAACTGGAACCATATCTTTCACCATGCACTGAGCTAAAATTGGAATGGATCAAAATCTTAATATTGAAACAGAAACATTAAATCTGCTGGAAGATATAAAACTCTTGAAGACATTGGTGAAGGCAAAGACTTTATGAACAAAACCCAGATTGCACAGGAACTATCACAAAGAATTAACAACTGGAATCTCACCATGTGGGAAAAGTTTGGCACAGCGAGAGAAAGCACCAACAGAATGAAGAGACAGCTCACCACATGGGAGAGAATGTTTGCCTACTCTTCCCTACATGAAGGATTACTATTGAAAACATATAAAGAACTAAAAAAAAGTTTTCCCAGAATCAAAGAACCAATCCAAAATTGGGCATCTGAGATGAATACACACTTCTCAGATGAAGACATACAAACAGCAAATAAATATGTGAAAAAATGTTCAGCATCACTGGTCATTCGAGAGATGCAAATTAAAACAACACTGAGATTTCACCTCACTCTAGAAATAATGGCCAGTATTAACACATAAACCAGTAACAAATGCTGGAAGGGCTGTGGGGAAAAAGGAATCCTCAACTGTTTGTGGGAGTGCATACTGATGCAGCCACTGTGGAAATCAGTGTGGAGATTCCTCAAAAACTAGGCTTGGAGGTCCCATTGGACCCAGCTATTCCTCTTCTGGGTATTGTCTCAGAAGAATTAAAAACATCATACCACAATGATATATGGGCACCCATGTTTATAGCAGCACAGTTTGTAATAGTTAAATCTTGGAAACAACCTAAATGCCCACTGACTGAGGAAAAGATAAAAAAGATGTGGTATTCTTATGCAATGGAGTACAACTTAGTCATAAAGGATAAACTGGAGACTTTTATAGGTAAATGGATGCAATCTGAGACCATATGCCTAACTGAAAGATGTCAGACACACGTGTAAACATCGTGTCATCTCACTAGTTTGTGAAGCTGAAGGAAACATTATGTATATGTATGTGTATGTGTGTATATATAAGTTCATAAAAAGATAGTTAATATAGTTATGCTACTGATTTCTCTGAGGTCATTGAAGGAAAAGGTTTGGCTAGTATTGTTTGGACAATTGAATGCAGATGTCTTGTGCTCTGGGTGACTGGTTTGGGGATGACAATGCATGATGTATGGACCATTGTTGCCCCCTAATTGATGTGTTTTGAAATTTTGTTTCATTTTGTTTCTTTTTGAAATAAAATGGATTTGAAAAAAATAAAGGAAGCTGGCTAGGTAGCAGATTGCTGCTAGAGAAAGCCAGGAATCCTATCTTCCTTTGAGGGGTGAGGGTGCTGTGCCAGAGTTCTACCATTGAGCTATACTGCTAGGCACCTCCGTGATTTATACTCACCAGTTTGCTCACTGCCCTTCACCAGCCCTGGGAAGTGGACTGGCTGAAGTTTCTGGTCCTGTGGCAGCCTTTGGTCCTCACAAGGCTTCTGCCCACTCTGCCGTGACTCAGGGTCCCGAGCAGGCTGGACACCCAGCAATGTAGAATTGGAATGGAGCCTTGATGATCTGAATTATGTCACCTGCCAAGCTTATATGCTGGAACCCTAACCCTCATTTCCTCATGGGGTAACATATTCAGAGAAGGGATTTTAAAAGTGGTCATCAAGTTAAAGTGAGGTCAAAGGGCCAGGGATATAGCTCCAGTGGCACAGCACCTGCCTGGCAAATGCAAGGTCCTGGGTTCAATTCCCAGTACCAAATAAATAAGTAAATATAAATTGAGGTCAAAAATAAAATAAAGTAAAATAAGGTCATTATGGTGGGTCCTACTCAAGAAGGCTTTGTCCTTATAAAAGGGGAAATTTGGGCCAAGCATGGTGGTGCATATCTGTAATCCCAGCATTCAGGAAGCTGAGGCAGGAGGGTCACTTTGAGTTGGAGGCCAGCCTGGGTTCCAAAATTACCTCAAGGCCAGCC
Source organism: Hydrochoerus hydrochaeris (assembly GCA_004027455.1). Classification (NCBI taxonomy): domain Eukaryota; kingdom Metazoa; phylum Chordata; class Mammalia; order Rodentia; family Hydrochaeridae; genus Hydrochoerus; species Hydrochoerus hydrochaeris. Next base: position 152,568 of record PVLA01004553.1, on the reverse strand, counting down.
TGAACTTCACAATGAAACCCTGTTGCAAAAAAATAAAAATAAAATAAAAATAAAAATAAAGAGTGGTGGGTGTTATTTGGACACAGAGACAGACACAGAGAGAAGACACAGAAAGGATGCCATCTAAAAGCCAAGGAGCACCTGAAGATACCAGAGGCAGGAGGAGAGGCACAGCAGAGGTTTCTCCCTCAAAGCCCTCCAAAGGAACCCACTCTTGGATACCTTGTTGGACTTCTTGCTTCCAGAACAGCAAGACAGTGTGTTTGTGTGTGTGTGTGTGTGTGTGTCTGTGTGTGTGACTGTGTGTGTGTGTCTCTCTGTGTATGTCTCTCTCTGTGTGTGTGTGTTACTAGAAATTGAATCCAAGGCCTCCACACTAAACTAACTCTCAACTCTTTTTTTATTTTTTGTTCTGAGACAGGGTCTCACTAAGTTGCTCGATTTCCCAACCTGGGTGTGAACTTTCAATCCTCCTGCCCCAGCATCCCAGAGGGATTACAGATGTGCACCACCACACCTGGAAGAAACAATATATTTTTGTAATTGGAGCCACCGTGTCATACTTCATTACCACAGTCTTAAAAAAAAACTAATCTAGAGCCTTTTGCTGGCCATGCATGCCATAGTATGGGTGATTTTGTGGACAAGTTAGGTTATGCTGCTGTAACAAATGGTACCAAATTCTTGGTGGCCTAAAATGACACAAAAGTACAGTCAGCCCTTTGCATCCATGAGTTCCACATTCTCAGAGTGAACCAATCACAGGTTGAAAACACCTGAAAAACATTGCATGTCCTGAACATACACAATCTTTTTCTCCTCATTATCCCCTAAGCAGTGCAAGGTAATAACTATTTCCACAATGCTCACACTATCTTAGGTAGTCCATTTAATAGAGATGATTTAAAGTGTACAAAAGGATGTGTATGGGCTCTATGCAAATACTACACTGTTTTATATAAAAGTCTTGTTCATCTACAGATTTTGGTATCCATGGGGATCCTGGAAGCAATTCCCAGCAGATATCAATGGACAATGGCTATTTCTCTTTAATCTCTATTACAGGTCACCTGGAGATTTTTTTCCCTGCAGGTTCTTTGCCCAAGTGACAAACTAGCTACTCTCTGGAATGTTCCAGGTCATTGGAACAAAGAAATCTCTGGAGGGCCTCATTCTAGCAATTCATTCCTCCAGCACAGAAAAGATACATTTCTGCTCACTGCTCATTGGCTAGAAAAGGTCATATGACCCACCCCACTCTACAGGTGCCTGAGGACAACCTATCACATGCTCAGAAGAAGAGCAAACATTGGTGTCCATCATTAATGACTAACAGTCTTGGAGATAGGCTTCAGCTGGAGATTCTTGGGCTGTGTTATGGCTTATAACTAGATGCCTCCCCCAAGCCTCATGTGCTCATAGAGTGGGGCTTTGGGGAGTGATTGGATCATGGAGTATGATTCTCATCAGTAGATTCATCCACTGATACATTTATAGTGAAATGTGATACTGGGAGGTGGAACCTGGCAGGAGAAGATGGCCACCAGGGGTGTGGCCTGGAATGATCTATCGCCCTCCTCCTTCCTTGATCCCTCTCTACTTCCTGCAGCCATGCCATAGACTATTTCTCCTCTGTGATGCCCCTCTGCTGTGCTGCCTGCTTTGGTGCCAGTTGATTTTGCACTGAAACCTCTATGAGCTGTGAGCTGAAATAAACTTCTCCTCCTTGGAGCTGTGGGTGTCAGGTATTGCATCCTGGCAGTGAGACAGTCACTGAGACAGGCTGCTGGGTGACCTCTCTCTGCTTCTCAAGTTTGAAGTTCAGGACATGCCAAGAAATCCTGGTGTTTAATGAGGACTTGTGCTCAGGGTCAGCCACTTCAACTGCAGCTGCAGGGAGCTGCCTGAGAAGTGTGGGTCAGAGACAGATGGAAACAAATTCACAAGAGGGCTTTCTTTGTTTCAGCCCTCTCTCCACTGAAACAGCTGTGTATATAGAGGGAGGGGCTGACTGGAGACGGCAGGGAGGCTGTGTCCAAAAATCTCCTTTGCACAGAGGCTCAGGCAACTCCTAGGTAACTATGCAGGAGAAAAAGAAAAACATGTGTGCCAAAAACTTGTGCTCAAGTGTTCATGGCACACACCTCTCATCCCAGCACTTGGGAGGCTGAGGCAGGAGGATGGCTGTGAGTTTGAGACCAGCCTGGGCTACGTAGTGAGACCTGTCTCAAAAAAGGAAATGACAAAACAGGAGTTGCAGAGGGCCAGGTTCTGCTCCTCAATCATTAGGCGACCCTGGATATAACCTCTCCCAGAGCTGGATTTTTTTTCAAGAGAATAAAATCCACATACACACAGAGGAAAGAAAAATAAAAGGCAAAAGGGACAAACAAACAACCCCCAGGCAATAACAATATAGGCTTTCAAAACAAGATGGAAGGAACTTAACAATGGTTGTTATACTGCATTCAAAAAAGTTGCTCAGATTACAAAATATAAATGTGTAAAATTTATCTAATCATATGTGCATTAACTGATTTTTTCCAGGAACTAATAGAATTAGTAGTATAATCATCTTAGCTATCTTACATGTGGATATACATATCTATATCTTTTTCCTTTGGATTTTTTAATCTATGACTTGTAGTGAACCTTAGTGCCCTACTTACAGGATTATTTTGCCTGTTTATTTATTTTTATACCAGGGATCAAACTCACAACCTTTGCTTGTCACGCAGATGCATATACCACCAAGTCAAACCTCAGCCCTCTCAACTCTTTTTTTTTTTCATCTTTCTGAGACAGGGTCTCGCTATGCAGTTCAGGCTGGCCTTGAGCTCACTTTGTCGCCCAGGCTGGTCTCGAACTCGCAACGATCCTCCTGCCTCAGCCTCCCGAGTGTTGGGGTTACAGGCGTGAGCCACCGCTCCAGGCTCTCTCTGCTCTTTAGTAAAACTCGACCGCAGGTCCAGACCTTCCCTGCCGGCGTCCCATTTTTCTGCCAGCAGGGGGCGTCCCTGCCGCAGGCGCGGACAGCCAACTGCCTGCTCATGCCCTTCAGGAAAAGCATGGGACTGGAGAGGATTAGAGTAGAGATAGTATTCTCATTATAAGATGATTACCCGGGTACTTAGAATAAATCTAGGAAATGAATCATAAAAAGATGGCCTCGTGGGTTCACTTAGGAACAGCTTCATGAGAACATCTGGAGACGAAGGAGACAGCTGGGGGCACCACACGCAGGGTCTCTGGGTCCCATCGCTGTGCAGCTCAGGCTGGCCTTGAAGTCTCCGCGACCCTCCTGCCTCAGCCTCTCGATGTCTGGGATCACAGGAATGCGCCACCACGCTCAGCCTTCTTTCAGTCTTTTTTTTTTTTTTTTTGTCGTTTTGAGACAGGGTCTCACTATGTAGTTCAGGCTGGCCTTGAGCTCACTTTGTAGCTCAGGCTGGTCTCAAACTCACAACCATCCTCCTGCCTCAGCCTCCCAAGTGCTGGGATTACAGGCATGAGCCACCACGCCCGGCTCTGATTTTCAGTTTTAACACCACCCAAACCAACAAAAACAACTATGGACGTGAGAACGCAGCTGTCGGCATGCCTTCGCCCTGATGTGGGCTCTGCTAACAATTTCTTCTCTTCACACTGCTGCTTTCTTATTCTGCATTCAAGTTAAATACCCTGGGTTTGCTGTGATTGGAACTTGGGGCCATGAAGGGAAAGACAGACAGACTGAGAGATCTGACACCAGGTTGAACAAAGCAGATTAATAAAGCAACAGCAGGAGAGATATCCGTGTCATAAATGATAGATGACCTGTGGGGTTTTCCTCTTTTCTTCCCCTTTCTTTTGACTCTTTTGGGGGAGTGGCATAGGCACTTAGAGCCTTTGCATTGAGCTTAATTTTTATTTTTTATTTTTATTTTTTTGGTACTAGGAATTGAACTGAGGACCTTGCACTTGCCAGGCAGGCATTGTGCCACTGAGCTATATCCCTGGCACTGAGCTTAATTTTTAAAAATTTTATTTAAAGAGAAAAAAAAGCAAAACAAATAAGGGAAGCAATAATACAAAATTCCAAAAAAATAAAATAAAATAAACATTAAGAAATCACCAGTTGACAAATTACATACTGTCATCTTAGTAATAGTTGTCCAAGTTACAAAATTAAAGCACACAAAGTGGACATTCAAACAGTGACACTGCAAACAGTTCTGCTCAATGCTCCAGCAAATACTTAGTAATATGGTTAGCAGTCCTACCCACTTAAACACATGTGCAGTTATATTCTTCAGAACACTTTCTTTTCCTCTACTTTTGACAATAGCAATTACATTTTGGGTTTTATTACTCCTACAGTTCTTATTACTTTTTATACTAGAGACACAATGTGATATTTGTAAATATGATTCTTATTTATTTCATTAATGAGGATAGTCTCGAGTTGTCTCCATTTACCTATGAAGGCCTCAAGATCATCCTTTTTTATAGCTGAGTAATATTCCATTGTATAAAAATACCACATCTTTTTCATCCACTCTGCAGTTGATGGGCAACTTGGTTGTTTTCAAGACTTAGCTATTACAAATTTTGCCATTATGAACATGGGTGCATATATATCACTGTGATATGAACTTTTCAGGTACTTAGCTTAATTTTTAAAAACAATTTTTTGTTGTGTTTTAGAGACAGGGTCTCACTGTGTAGTTCAGGCTGGCCTTGAACTCACTAGGTAACCCAGGCTGGCCTTGAACTCTTGGCAATTGTCCTGCCTCAGCCTTGTGAGTGATGGGATGATACATATGTATAACTGTGCATAGTCCTTTTTAAATTTTGAAACAGAATCTTGCTAAGTCTGAGTTGCCCAGGCTGGACTCTAATTTGATATCCTCCTGCTTCAGCCTCTTAGACTACTGGGATGGTAGGTTTGTACCATCATTCCCAGTCTTTTTTTTTTTCTTTCCTGCTGGATGTAATGATGCATGCCTGTCATCCCAGCACTCAGAAAGGTGAGGCAGGAGAATCACTGTAAGTTCAAGGCCAGCCTGGGCTGCATAGCAAGACCCTGTCTCAAAAAGACAAACAAAACTTTTTTTTAAACATGGTATTTCCCCATGCCTCTTTGTCATCACTGTTAATATTTACCGAATGCTTACTATGCACTGGGCATCTCTCTGTGTGCAGCTTTGGTCCTCAGCCGCAAGAGACAGGGACTGTTATCTCCACCTGGCTGAGCAGAAAGTGAGACCCAGAAGTTTGGTGACACAGCCCTGAAACCCTGTGTAGTCTGGGTTGCTGCCCATATATCTAAATGGGCTCACAACACAAAGAGCAAAAACCACCAAGTCCACACCGAGCTTCGCTAACGATCCAACACCACTTGGCCTTTGTTCCCCGGCTGGGCAAAACTAACAGGGTTACACACCAAGTCTGACTCCTGATGGGGAGAAATGAAGGCCACACCGCCAGGCTGGGAAAGTGCAACCGATGGAAATGTTTTGGGGAAGGAATTTGGACATGATCAAACAACAACAGCAGCAGCAACAAGGGGCCGGGGATGTAGCTCAGCTGCATAAGCGCTGGCCTGGCAAGTGCAAGGTCATGAGTTTGATGCCAGGTACAAAAAAAAAAAAAGTCAATGAACAACAGCAACAAATCCCAATCACTTAACCTCTGACTCGGTTTTCTTGGCGCCATCCCCGCGGACGCCGGCTGGGGTGGGCCTTTATCGAGGCATTCTTGGCAGAGGTATTGCTCGTAAAAGCGGACCATGGAAGGCGGTTTCGGTGACGGACAATGCAGCCATAGTGTTACACACCGGGGCTCAGCTTGCTATGGGAACGCTCGGCACTCATTAAAGAGGATGAGACAGATCAGAATTTATGGACATGGAAGAAATCCCTGGGAATGTTGATCCGTGGAAAAAAAAATAAGAACCCCAGCAGGGCTGGGTCCGGTCTGGCTGCATTTACGCTCAGAGCATCCGCGCTGTGCACGTGTGCACCTGCCCGGGAGCCCTGCCTTGTCTGTCAAGCGCTTAGGGAGCTGGGAGCGCTCAGGGAGGGCCAGTGGGGCGAGGATTTTGTTTTCCTTTTGAATTTTATCTGGAGACAGGGTCTCACAGCAAATTTCCCAGTCTGAGCTCAAACTTGTGATCCTCCTGCCTCTGCCTCCCAAGGCACTGGGATTGCAGGTGTGCGGTTCCACAGCCCGGAGGTGAGAGTTGAAGGGGGAAATTTCTGTGATTTTATTTTGCTATTCTTTCACCCTTTGACAATGAAATGGGTGCGTGCATGCGTGGGTGTATGTGTGTGTGCTGGGGCTGCTGGGGGTGAAATCAGGGCCATGCACATGCTAAGCATGTGCTTTTTCATAGCCCAACACGGTAATTTTTTCTGGTTTTTAATTTTTTGATACAAGGTCTCGCTATGTAGTCCAGGCTGGCCTCAAACTCACTTTGTAACCCAAGCTGACCTCAGACTTACAGCGATCCTCCTGCCTCAGCCTCCTGAGTACTGGAATGACAGGGATTTGCTACCGTGCCCGGCTGTATTATTTTGATAATCTACAAAGCCCCAGAAAAATCTTGTTAGGGAGAGATTAAGCATTCCTTGAAATCATGACTTCTTGCATCACGGCTATTTTAGACTTTTCCTGCTTTAATTTAAACTGGGATAATGGGGTTTTTTGCCTTTTCAGTCCTGAGAATTAAACCCAGAATGTTGGCACTGACCTACTTTCCCAGATCACTTCATGTATTTATTTTTATGTGGAGCCAAGGTTTTGCTAACTCACTAAGTCACCCGGGCTGGGCTTCGACTCGGGGTCCCCTGCCTCCACCTCCCAGAGCACTGAGGTTACAGGTGTGCTTTCCTTCTCTTCCTTTCTTTTTTGTTTTTTGTTTCTTTTTGTGGTGCTGGGGCTGAACCCAGGGTTCTGCACATGCTAGGCAAGCACCCTACTACTAAATTGAATCTCTAGGGCTGGGGATTTAGCTCAGCGGCACAGCACCTGTCTGGCAAGTATGATGTCGTGAGTTTGATTACCAGTACCAAAGAAAGAGAGAGAGAGAGAAAGAAGAGAAGAGAAGAGAAGAGAAGAGAAGAGAAGAGAAGAGAAGAGAAAAAATTAAATTTCACCCCAGCCCCACATATTAATCTTTAACAGCATCATTGATGGTCTCTTTTCTTCTGTCTCCTCTTGGGACATTGCTCCAATTGGCCTCAAACTCCTGGACTCAGGAGAATCTCTTGGGTTGGGTGCACACCTGTAATCCCAGCACTCAGGAGGCTAAGGCAGGAGGATCATTGCAAGTTCGAGACCAGCCTGGGCTACAAAATGAGCTCAAGGCCAGCCTGAACTGCATAATGAGACCCTGTCTCAAAAAGAAAGAAAGAAAAAAAGAGTCTCTTGCCTGAGTCTCCTGAGGAGCCAGGACTACCCCATGGGTGCTGGGTTTCAGAAATGGTTGCAGACCACCCCCCAGGGGCTGAGGGAGGACTGTGCTGGGCGCTGCACGTCAGGCTCTGGGTTCCGTTCTCAGCACCACTAAGGGAGGAAAACAAACAAAGGAAACTCCAACCAAGGGTGGCAATGTAAAATATCCATGGGGGTGAAAATTTCAAAAGTTTCCTTTATGATGGGACCAAAAAGATTAAGATACTTCAGAAATCAATCTAATTAAGAAGGTGCCAGGCTATTCTAGCAGGAGCCAGAGTTGGTGGTGCCTGCCTGTCACACCAGCACTTGTAAAGCTGAGGCAGGAGGATCTCTGCAAGTTCCAGGCCAGGGTGGGCTACCTGATGAGTTTATGTCCCATTCTGCTTCTGACTTTGTTTCCCATTTAATCCTTGTAACAATCTTGCTTTACTTTTCATTTTATAAACAAGCTGGAGGGGAGAAGGAAGGGCTTGTTCAGTGCTGTACTAGCAAACAGATTCCACTTCCACAGTCTACACCACGCCTGCTTTTTTTTTTTTTTTTTTTTTGAGACAGGGTCTTTGTAAGTCACTAATTTGCTCAGGCAGGGCCCAAACTTGTAATTGTCCTGCCTCAGCCTCCCAGGGTGTTGAGATTATGAACATGTGTGCAACCATGCCCAGCTTTTAAAATATTTTTATTTGTCCATGCATGCGGTGTGTAATGATTCCCTTCCTCACGGGGAGCTGGAGCACCCCCAAAATACATCTTAATTCTTTTCTCACCCCTTCCCCTCACTCTCTCCTTCCCCTCTTTCTGTATTTCTTGGTTTCCTTCCCTTTCAGAAAAAAATCTATCACCCTATTTCTTATTACCTATGTTTTATTTTCTCTATGTTTATAGCTTTGGTTTCACATATAAGGGAAACACGTGATACTGAAGCACATGTGTCTGGTTTATTTCACTGAGGCCACTTCATGGCCTCAAGGTGCATCCATTTTCCCACGCACAGCTCAAGTTTGTCCTTCTTCGAGGCAGAGGAGTGCTCTACGTTGTGTTAATACTACACTTTCTTTTCTCCAATCTTCTGCTGTTGAGTTGTTTTCTTTTTGAGACAGGATCTCACCATGTTGCTCAGGCCGGCCCCGCGCTCCTGGTCTCAAAGGGTCCTCCTACCTCAACCACAAAGCAGCTGTGACTAAAGTGCATTCCACCATACTGGTCTCTGCAGTCTGACTTTGAACAGAAACGTCAGGGCCGAGGCCCCAGGCAGGTGCTGGAGGCCCTGCGTTTCTGGCCTCTCTGACATCATGCATTCTTGACTTATTCTGTAAAGGGTCCTTTAGTAAATTCTTTTGGTTTTGCAGGCAATACAGGCTCTGTCATGATTAATCAATTAATCAAGGGGTAGGTACCATGTGCTACCCCTTTTGAGATGTTTGCTGTATATCAAAGATATCAATTCACTGTCATTTGCATTGCAAATATTTTATAGCAATTTGTTTTATGATTTCTTTTTTTTTTCTTGGCACTGGGGATTGAACCCAAGGCCTTCACACTGAGCCACATTCCCAGCCCCTTTTATTTGTTTTTATTTTGAGACAGAGTCTCACAAAGCTGCTAAGTTGCCGAGGCTGGGTGTGACCTTGTAGTCCTCCTGCCTCAGCCTCCCAGGGGGCTGACATTACAGGCACATGCCACCCCCTTGGCTTGAATCCTGCCTTATTGCTTTGTCTAGCATTTCTAGAAAAAAAAAACACTAAACCCTGCATATTAAGCATTTCCATTTCTTTTCTTAGTCCCCCCCTCTTTGGTTTTTGTGATGGGTCTTACGCTGTACTGCAGGCTGGCCTTCAACCCACTGTGTAGCCCAGGCTGGCTTTAAACTGGTGGTGATCCTCCTGCCTCAGCTTCCTGAGTGCTAGAACTACAGGCATGAGCTACATGCTGGCATTTTTTAGTTTTTGCATGAATTCAGTTTGGCTTTTACTTGAGACTTTTTGCCAGGGCTTATTCATTTTTACACATGGACTGATGGTCAACATTCATTTATTGCATATAAGTATATAATTTTTTGCCATTTTCCAAAAAGACATGCCAGGCATGGTGGTTCACACCTGTAATCCCAGCACTCAGGAGGCTGAGGTGGGAGGATCACAGAGAGTTCAAGGCCAGCCTGAGCTACACAGTGAGACTCCATCTCAAAAAAGACAAAAAGACAAACAAAAACCCACCAACAACAACAGAATCCCCAAAAGATTAAGTTTTTCCACTGAGCTATTTTGACATGTTTATCAAGATCAACTGATTGTAGCTGTGCAGGTCTATTTATGAGCTCTAATCTATTCCATTTGTGCCCATCCATAGGCCAATTTCATGTTGTGTTTTACTGCCTCAGCCTCCCAGGTACTGGAATTAACAGGCATAGTATTCTGTGTGTTTGATGTTATTATAAATGGTATTGGGGGCCCAGAGATATGGCTCAGTGGTGCAGTGCCTGCCTGGCAAATATAAGATCCTGAGGCTGATTCCCAGTATGCCCCCTAAAAGTGGCATTGATGTTGTAAATTTTCAGTTGTACATGCTTAATATGTAGAAACCCAACTCATACACAACTCGTTTCTTGTTTATGTTTGGCTTTTTTTTTTTTACCCCAGGTCTTGCTATATAGCCCGGTCTGAACTTGAACTCACCCATATCACTCCTCCTGCCTCAGCCTCCAAGTTCTGGGGTCACAAGCATACACCACCATGCCTGGCTCACAACTCGTTTCTATGTATGGATTCCTGTGGCTTTGCTAAATTTATTTATGAAGCTTAGCAGCCTTTTTGTACACGTTGTGATTTTTGGTGTAGGTGATCATGTTTCTCTCCTCTGGTGTCTTTTTAATCTGTCTAGATAATCACGTGTAACTCCTTTTCCAATCTGTGAATTTCTCTCTCCTCTGGTCTTCTATGCAGTGTTGAGCAGAGATGGCCAACGGCAGATGTTCTTGCCTTACTTCCAGCCCCAATATAAGACATTCAGTTCTTTACAACAAAGAATGATACTTGTTTTCTGCTGAGTAGGGGAAATCCTCTTTTCTCCTCAGTTAGCTGAGAAGTTATTTATTCAGTATCATATATGAGAGTGTTTTTGTGTGTGTGTGTGTGTTCTTTTTAAGAATCTTTTTATTTTTTTTCCGGTATTGGGGATCGAACTCACAACTGTGTGCTTGCAAGGCGGGCACTTATGCCTGCTGAGCTAAATCCCCAGTTCCTGTGTGTCTTCTTTTTGAGACAGGCTTTTGCTATGTAGCCTATGCTGGCCTTAAACTCAATATGTAGACCAACCTGGCCTCAAACTTGTGGTGACCCGCCTGCCTCAGCCTCCCAAGTGCTGGGACTACAGACAGGCACTACTCTCCATATAGTCATGGTGGCTGTTGGATCTGTAGTGACAGCCACTCTGTTATTTCAGTATGCAAATAAGCTTCCAGTTTCTGCAGCTGTCAGGGTTTCTATTGGTCCAAAGAAGTCACATGGCCCAGCCCTGAGTGAATGTGGGTGGGGCTCCCTCTGGTATGGGTACAGGTCCCTCCCTGTCATAAATATCTGCCTCTGAGGTTTTTTGATATTAAATTTACTTAGTGCTTTTGTGTGACCAGTTTTACTTATCTAATGCACAAGGAATAGTAAAGTAGTACGCACCAAGCCCTCCTTGTCGCATGGATGACCTGTCTCATCTCACTCTTCCCCCGGAACAGTGACAGGAATGAAATCGGTAATTGTGCCCATGAACATAGCACCAAAAGACAGAGGCTGTCTGTGTTTGCCTAGGTTATAGTCTCAGCCACTAGCACACAGTACAGGCTCTGTTAATTAACATCCCCAAAGTGAGCCCGGTGTGGTAGTGGTGCCCACCTGTCATCCCAGCACTTGGGAGGCTGAGGCAGGAGGATCACCCTGAATTCGAAGCCAGCCTGGACCAAATAGTGTAACCATGTCTCAAAAAATAATTTTAAAAAACCCAGAGGAAAAAATCTATGATTGCTATAAATTACTCTGTACTTCAACGATTATCAATTATGCTCATATCTAGGACATATTATATACTTTAACCAAGAAGGGAAGAGGAGGAGAAGGAGTGGAGATAGATTCACAGTGACTCAAACACTCCTGAGAAGGCAGGGAAACAGGGTCTGTCAATGTTAACTGAGTGAGCACCTACTGCATGCATACTCCTGCTAAAGAAATACCTGTGCAATCTCAGCACTCTGGGAGGCTGAGGCAAGACCTCTGAAATTCAAGCCCAACCAGGACAATGTGTGATTTGAGCAAAAGATTATCTCAAAACAAACAAAGAGACAAACAAACAGGACGAACAAATACAATAACTCGGCAGCTAACAGAGCTGGAAGAAAATGCTTCTCTCAATAGTGCATTCTCAGTTTGTGAGAGGAATCAAGGATCAGCTGTATTCGGTGCTCTCAGGTACAGCCCTGGATTAGCTGGTGTTGGAGGAGTCTTTTATATACTTATTTATTTTTTTAAAGACAGGGTCTTGCTAAATGATTTCAGCTGGCCTTGAATGCCCTATGTGTGTGTAGCCCAGACTGGCTTCAAACTTGTCTGGCAAGCGCTAACCACTGGGCAGCGCCCCCAGCCCCTCTCTGACTCCTTCATCTGCCTCCTCCCTCTGTTCTTTGCCTCCCCCAGAGCTTTAACCCTTGAGACTATTTCTGCCAAGGTCACTACTGAACGCCAGGTCCCCGAGTCTAACGTGACCACCGAACTCTGTCACTCACACTTCTGGGCCAGCCCTGGACATGGGTGGCTGCTCCTGCCTTCTGGAGTCCTCCTGGGCTTTCTCCCCTCCTCTTTCTCCTCCATCCTCTTACCTGGGTTCAACCTCTCCTGGTCTCCCAGTAGCTGCCATTTCTCCGGCTTTCACAGCTCTATCCCCACCCTCAAGCATGACTCAGGAGTTCAGGTCTTCAGTGTCCCGGGGCTCCTGAGCGGTGAGGTCTTGGCAACCCTAAGTGTGTATGTGGTTTGCTCTCTCCTGCATGTCCCCAAGCCAGGCCCTCATGGTTGGCAGGGGCATGGTGCCTAGGGCTCAGAGTGATTGCAGTTCCTAGGGGACCACAGACTACCTCTGCATGGAGCGGCTCACAGCTCCTCCACCCCAGAAGTCACTTGTGCTTTGTTTTGCAGACTGGTGAGTCTCAGGCTGCCCAGAGACCTCCTCCCCCCAGGCGGAGCAGAGCAGGGAAAGCGAGGGAGTAGGCAGAGTGTTTCTTCCATCAAGGACAAACGACACGCTTGAGATCTCCTCTCTGCTGTGTATTTGTGGATTTATTTTTCAATTTTTATTTTGAGACAGAGTTTTGCTGAGTTACCCAGGCTGGGCTCAAATTTGCTCGCAATCCTCCTGCCTCAGCCTCCCGAGTGCTGGGATGACAGGCGTGCACCACCATGCCCAGCAAGAGCGGCATGCTTGTTGCAATCAGTGAACCTGTGTGGACACATCCTGGTCACCCAGAGTCCACAGTTTGCATCAGGATGCTGAAGGCCTCACACAGTGCCCACCATGAGTCACACAGAGTGGGTTCACTGCCTTAAAACTCCCAAGCTCCCCTACTCCTCTCCACCTCGGCATGTCACCCTGGCAACCATTGACCCATAATTTCATATTTTTCAGAATAGATAGAATCTCATAGCATATTTTTTAATCAGATTCATCCCCTCTCCTTTTGATGTTTTGAAACAGGCTCTTGCTGGCTAGTCTGGGCTGGCCTCAAACTTTTGCCGATCCTCCTGCCTCAGCCTCCTGAGTGCTGGGATGACAGGCGTGCACCACCTCGCCCAGCTCCCTTGCTGTCACCTCACAGCTCAGGAGATCACTTCCTTCTCGAACAGAGCAATCTCCCATGTCTGGAAGCACTGTTACCTGTTTATCCCGTCACCCACCGAGGACCAGCATCTTGGCTCTTCCAGATCCTCCCTGTTCTTTCACACCTGAGAGAGGGACTGGGGCTCAGTCACCATTTGGGGACCAGAGTCTTCCCAGAGACACCCAGGCTGGGACTCAGCATGACTGGCGGGAGGAAGACTCTGGACTCCCCCCTCTCTGATGGCCCGAGGGACCTTGGACTCAGCCTGCCCCGGTCGAGACTCCCCGTCCTCACTGCCCCAGCTGGCCCGTCTCATGTTCCCATGGTACCCGGTGCCACATGGGCCCGAGCCCCGCCCTCGCTCTCCCCAATCTTATCTGCACTGGGGGCCCAGCCGTGCCCTGGGGTGGCCTCCTCTGCAGGGGGCTGTGGTCCACACTGGCACCTGCAGGTTGCCTTGGAAACAGCATCTCCTCAAGGCCACCACGGCCCGCACAGTGTTGTTCTGTCCAGGACCCAGTTAGCAACCCCAGCCGTGGCATTCGCCAGCACGTGGTTACCAAGGGCACGGTGACTCAGCCCACTGCAGGCACATGTGCTGAGCTGCCCGCAATGCCCGGTGTCCTCCTCGGTGGAGCGGGCTGTACCCCCCCCACCACGGGCAGTGCTATGTGATGTGTGGACCTTGGACGGTGCTGATTGTAAACTGATTACCCGTCTGGATGAGACAGTGAAGAAAGACCGTTTAAAAGCTGTACAGAAATTGGGCACAATAATTTGAGGGTTGTGGAGCTTATCTTCTGCACATCTTCTGTGGGTTGTTTTTTTTTTTTTTTGTACCAGGAATCCAACTTAGGACCTTGCACTTGCCAGACAGGCACTGTGCCTCTGAGCTATATCATTGCCATCTTTTTTGTTTTGTTTTATTCTTGTTTGGTATTGAGATGGGGTCTCACTCTGTAGCCCAGGCTGGCCTCAAACTCACAGCTATTCTCCTGCCTCAGCCTCTTGAATTCAGAAATCACAGGCATGCACCACTACGGTCAGCTTGCATGTCTTTTAAATTGTTTTTTAATTAATAGACTTTTTCTTCCTTTCAGAACCCAGTGTCTTTGTTCTTAGTTACATTCCCAGTCCTTTTTTAATTTTTCATTTTGATACAGCGTCTTGCTAAGTTATCCAGGCTGGGCTTGAGCTCACGATCCTCCTGCCTTAGCCTCCCAGGATGGTGAGATGAAAGCAGGTGCCATTATCCCTGGTGTAACGGACAGGCTCTCACAGAAACAGGGTTTTTGTTTTGTTCTGTGCACATGCACGCAGCCTTTCCTGTTACTAACATCTTATCTAAGCACAGCACATTAGCTACAGTTAATGAACCAGTTTGCACGCCTGGTTATTAACTCAAGTGCACCCTGCTTGCAGGTTTCTCCAGTGTGGCCCCTAATGCCCTTCTGTTCCAGGACCCCATCTAGACTTTGGGGCACTCACAAATATTTCTTTTTGAAGCTGGGGCTGGGGGCTCTGCCTCTTGGGGAATGTGCTCTCCTCACCTGTGTCCCAGCAGGGTTGAGTCCAGTCTGTTGTCTATTTCTCTTTATTTTTCTTTTAAGTTTATTTTTATCAGTGTGTCTGCAGTACACAGTGTTTCCTGTCCTGTGTGAGGTTGGTCCAGGCCGTCACTTGCAGTCACTGCTCACCCTCCCTCATCTCTCCATCTGCCTTCCTGCCTGAGAAAGATCTGTCTCTCTACTCTTAGCTATCTATCTTTTGTTTTTCTGCACTGGGAATCGAACTCAGGGCCTCGTGCTTGCCAGGCAGGCGCTGTGCCACTGAGCTATGTCCCCTGCCCGGTATCTTTTACTTTGCTCCTTACTCATATACCGAGTTTCTCATAGAAGAGAAACCATGCAATTCTGTGCTGATGCGACAGCGTGACAACTCTTGGAATAATTTATAACCCTTGGCTTTGACCTCAATAACTTGCTGAACTAGTGGGGTTGGCAGCTTTCTCCACTGTAAGGTTAATCACTGTCTCCTCTCCTCTCCTCTCCTCTCCTCTCCTCTCCTCTCCTCTTCTCTCCTCTCTGTCTCTCTGCAGTACCTGTACCTCAGGAATGTGGAATTATGTCCCCATCCTAGAGGACAGAGGGTACATTACTTGGAATTCTCCTTTATGGGAAGTTTGTCTCTCGCTCCACGCTGCTGTTAGTTTGTTTGATCTTTTTGTTTGCTTTTGAGACAGAGTCTCACTGTTAGCCCAGGCTGGCCTAGGACTCAATGCAGTCCTCCTGCCTCAGCTGAGTGCTGGGATTCCAGGCAGGCACCATCACACCCAGTTTTGATCACATATTTATATCAGCATGGACTCCTGAATGTTCATTGTGTCCTTCGGATCATAATCCACGGCCATTTGACTTATGTTATTGTTCAGCAGCTTTGGCAGGAAGGACTCTATGAGTTGGCTCTGCGCCCCATTCCTACACCTTTATCCTGTGGGCTTCTATGGGTGTTGAGAGTTTGTTGGTTGTTCCTCAATTTCTGGCACTATGTATGGTTTTGAATTTTATTTTCCTAGAAATTCTTTGTTCTTGTTGTACTTTTCTCTTTGAGGGCAGGCCTTTGTGTATTGCTCAGGCTGGCCTCAAAATTCTGGGCTCCCACCTGTAACTCCAGCATTTGGGAGCCCAAGGCAGGAGGATCACCTTGAGCTTGAGGCCAGCCTGGGCTATGCAATGAGTCCAAGACCAGCCTGAACCGGACAGGGGGACCCTGTCTCAAAAATTATTTACTATTTTTTTCTTGTTTTTTTGAGACAGGGTCTCACTATGTAATTCAGGCTGGCCTCAAACTCCTGGCAATCCTCCTGCCTCCACTTCCCAAGTGCTGGGACAACCATGCTTGGCTCAATAAATTATTTTGACATGTTTTGGAAAGATCTCCCAGAGGTCCTGATGATACATCTTCTCCCTTGAGGATGACCCCAGAGGGGTGGCCGGGGGCGCTGCCCTAGCACTGCTATGGTTGGAGTTGCAGGAGAGTCTCAAATCTCCTTGTACAGGCCCTGCTGACCTCATCTGAGGGTCACAGGTGTTCCAAGTTGGTGGGACAGCTGCAAGACAGCTGCAGGACAGCATTGCTCATATCCTGCTCACACCTGTGCTGTGAGACGTTGGACACACATCAGCAATCTGGCTATGGTCTTTGTTGTGTCACAGTCACTGGGCCTGCATCATGGTCCCAGCTAAGGGAGGCTGAGGCAGGAGGATCTTTTGGATACACTCATAACACAGTCAGGGATTACTGTAGGGGATGGGAAGACAGGCAGGACCCTGGACCCTTCCTGCTGCTTGTTAAAAACTGATTTGAGCCTATGTGGTGGCACACGCCTATAACCCTAGCACTCCGGAGGCTGAGGCAGGAGGATTGCTGTGACTTTGAGGTCATCCTGGGCTACAAAGTTCATTCAAATCCAGCCTGAACTGCATGGTGAGACCCTGTCTCAAAAAGACAAAAAAAAAAAAAAAAAGATTGTTCTTCCAGGACATCAAGGACTTAAATGCCATTTTTGTTTTGAACTGTGACTGCTCTCAGGCCTCAAATGCGCAATAATCAACTAAGAGTGGGAAGAAGGTTGACTTTCCTTTCATGTCCATGGGCCCTATAACTATAACTGGGTCTGATCTCTTCTCAGTTTTGCATATCGATAAATTAATCACTCAGCCAGTATCGGTTCTGATTGTTGGTGTCAAAACAAGATCCATGAGCCTTGTACTTACATAATCTCAAGCCCTTCAGGTTGAGGGCACTGGGAGGAGCCATTTCCTGGGACATCCAGCTAGGCCTGGAAGTCTCCAACCATCACCCCGAAACTGTGATCCCCCAGAATCCCAGGAAGAGCAGATTCCACCCTCCAGAGAGCCTCACAGATGGAGACCTGGCTTCCCAGGGAGGGTCCCCAAGGAGGGAGGCCACCCCTCAGGACCCCAGACCCAGAGGAGGGTGGAGCGGCCCTTCGCCATTTTCCTTCTGACTTTCCAAGTAAATCTCTTCCCCCTCTAGGCACTTGTGCTTTCATTTTAAATCCCACTTCTGCTCAAGCAAGAACCCAAGCTAGCTGGCAATGGTTCCAGGCCATCCTGGTCAACATAGCCAGGTCCTGTCTCAAAGGAAAAGGAAGAAAAATCAAGCCAGGTGTGGTGGCAGCCAACTATAATCCCAGATTTTAGGAGACTGAGGCAGGAGGGTCACAAATTAGAGCCCAGACCAGGCTACAGGGTAAGCCTGAGTTGAACTATGTGTCAAAAAACAAACAAACAAATGGTTAATTAATTAAAATAACTACCAGGTGTGGTGGCACATGTCTGTAATCTCAAACACTTGAGAGGCTGAGGCAGGAAGTTCCTTACAAGTTCGAAGCCAGCCTAGACTACAAAGTGAGCTGAGGGCCAGCCTGAAATGCATATTGAGACTCTCTCAAAAAGCCAAAAACTAAAATAATAAAATTTTTTTTTAAAAAATCACAACACTGGGCATGGCGGTGAACATCTGTAATCCCAGCACTCAGGAAGCTGAGGCAGGAGGATCACTGTGAGTTTAAAACCAGCCTGGCCTACAAAGCAAAACCTTGTCTCAAAACACTAAAATCCTCTCATGAATATGATCATTATGTAGATCTAATCTGTATCAATTAAATCTGATTTACCCCCCCCCACTTCCCAAAAAGTCAACTCCCCCAAGGTCATTATTTTAGGCTGGTTGCAAAAATTCACCCATTGCGCTAGGATGTTGGTGAGGATTCAGGGAGTTTGGCGCCAGGCACATAACCCGCTGAAAAGTTAGCAGTGGTCAGTGTGACAGAAACGTCACGCAGACGGGCAGAACTCTGTGGATGATTTTATAGGGGTTCCCATATCGCCCCAAACCCCTGACCTATAAACCCTCAAAGTCACCCCACCCTGGGCGTCACAACCTGGTTGATGAGAGCCCAGGGTGCCGCCAGAAGAGGGAGGAGGAGGGGAGGAATTGGGGGGGCGGCATCTTGGGGTGGGGTAGGTCGGGCTCCTCGCCCGTGCACACAGGGGAGCCAGTGTGTCTGCGCCTGGCCGCCTGGCCGCAGGATCAGAGCCCCGGGGGCAGGTGCGACCGGCTTCCAGCGGCCTGTGTGGGCGGGGCGGCCCGGCCCAGCCTGGCGTTCCGGTCCGCCCGGTGTGGGGGCTGGGCCGGCGGAGGCCCAGGCGCCCGGGGCGGGGGCGCCCGCCCGGCTCTGCTCCGATTCCTCCTGCAGCACCTCCCCGGACGCGAGGCCTGTGCCGGCCTGTCCGCCCCGCGTCCCCGGAGCGCGCAGCCCGCGGCAGGTGCAGTCCTCACCCGGGTTTGTCCTTGGGGTCCCCGCCGGTCATGGGAACCGTCCCGGCCAAGGCAAGAGCGCACGTGAGAGTGCAGGACAAGCCCAGCTCACAGGAACGCCCAGCTCTGCCAGGGACCCCTCCCTGGGCCTGGAGCCCCTGAGGCCAGATGGGGAAACTGAGGCCCGCTGCGGGAGGACGTAGGTTCCTTAGGGGGCTGGGATGGAAGCCAGGCAGGAGGACAGGCGCACAGATGTTGCCACACGTGGATTGATTCTCTCTCTCTCTCTCACACACACACACACACACACACACACACACACCCCTGCACAGCAATCCAGACAGGAGTGCACTGGCCCAGCGCCCCCTCCCTCAGCCCACGTACCTGCCTGGTCACACGCAGAGGACCATGGGCCCCATTCCTCCAGCACGTGTGCAATGTGTGTGCTCAGGGCCCTCTCCCGGGCCACCCGCTGGGGCTCGGGGGTCTCGAGGACATCAGGTGATTTTCCTAGGTTACAGCATTTTCATAGTCCTAGGTGTGTGAGCACAGAGTGAAACCCCCTCTGCAGTTTTTTGTTTTGTTTTGCCTCTTGAATCAGGGTCTTGCTATGTAGTCTAGGCTGGCCTTGAACTCGAGGCGACCCTCCTGCCTCATCCTCCCCAGTGCTGCGATTGCTGGTGCATGCCATCATCGTTCCGCTCCCTCTGTAGTTGTGATGCACAAGCTCACACTTATATTCCCTTAGATAGAATCCAGCCACCCATTTTCTCTCATCTGTGACACACATGCACCTCAGTACCTGTGAATACGCTTGCATGCACGCAGATGTGAGCACTTGATTGAAGTCACATTTTAATATCCAGGCACATCCAAGCAGCACAAAGACACACATGCAGAGATTCACTCAGATACCCAGTGGACACGCGGAAAACGTACACAGCCGGTGTGGTGGTGCACACCTGTAACCTCAGCTCTCGGGCAGGCAGCAGAGGCAGGAGGATCACTGTGAGTTCTGGGCCAGTCTGGGCTACATAGCAAGACTCCATCTTAAAAATAAATAAAAGAAAGAAACAAAGGAAAACACACACATTCTTTGTACTTGGTCACCTTGTGAGTGTAAATGCTCACATAAAGATGCATTCAAATGTCCACCCATTTACACATGCCCAGCTTTACCTGCACAAATATACTTAGAAATGGGTACATCAAATGGTAAGGCATCCTGGCAAGTGCAAGGTCATGAGTTCAATCCCTGGTACAAAAAAAAAAAAAAAAAGAAAAAAGAAAAAAAATGGTAAGGTACACCCCCCACACACGTATACTTGTTACATCCACATATACACACTTACACACAGGTCTGGAGAGACCCAGCACTTGCACAAACACAAACACAAGTGAGAGCCATACAACAGAGGTTTTGACACAAAACCACAATGGCTCAAATGGCTCAAATGTTAAATATTGACAAATAGGGCTTTAGGAATTTTCATATATACCCAGGAACACTAAAAGCATGGAGGCATGTGCACAAATATCTGTATGCATAACACTTTCATGCACATTTGATTTACATCACTCCCAAATACATTTGTGTGAGTACACATTCAGTCCCTAAGCCAGTATGCACCTTATTACTCCCCTGAATGCATTCACAAGTAGGAATTTCTCTCTCTCTCTCTCTCTCTCTCTCTCTCTCTGTCTGTCTCTTATTAGAGAGAGTCTCACTATGTAGCTCAGGCTGGCCTCAAACTTGCGATGACCCTCCTGCCTCAGCTTCACCACCACACCCAATTTACAAATTAAAATTCCTTGAACATTTATACCTACTCCCATGGTTTACAGACTTGGCAATCTTAGGCTCACACCATCTACTAAAATCCATAAACATATGTAAACAGATAAAAAGTCATCCTGGCACCAAACTCCCCACAGATGCCCCAATGGTTGGGTGCTAAAGCTCTTCCACAAAGGAGGAGTGAGTACCCAGAACCCAGGTACATCCTCCTGTGGGACTTCACAGAATTTCCAGGTAACTTGTAACAACTGAAACAGCCAAGCTGCTATAACTAGTCGCTACATTGTATCGCTTAGGGAATATTGTCCAGAAAAAGGTCTGCACCATTGTTCAGTGCAGTCAGACTTTGTTTTTTAAATATTCTCAAGCTGTGGTTCTGTGAGTTCACTGACTCCCAACAAGCTGATACAAAGGGCTAACTGTATACCCCAAAATACATTTGGAAAACTGTGTCACACACACACTTGCACATGTGCAAGCCACATTTGCACGCTCATATACAAATCCACTTAGTTACAAGTACATCCTCACCTACTCACAGTCAGAGCCCCCCAACACACACCGCAGCTATCACAAATACCCTCTCACAGCCACACAAGGGCACCCACAGAATGGTCACTTTCCTGTACAGATCCGCCCACCCCAGGGGCTCCCCCATACTCTCGCATGGACAGAAACAGCCGCACCCTTCTACAACACCCAAGCATATTTAGATTTACACAAACACATACTCATACCCGCCCACAAAGCAGAGGTGCACATACACGCACCACTTTTATTCTCAGAATACAAACATTGCTTATCACGGTGGTGCACGCCTGTCATCCCAGCATTCAAGAGGCTGAGGCAGATGGATCACCGTGAGTACAAGGTCAGCAGGGGCTATGTAAAATGAAAAGAGAAGAAATACAGACACTTACATAATGCATTTGCTTTGTACATGTTTCCAGTGTGCATTAATACAGGCATATGCATACATGTACTGTCACGCTCATGTCCGAGATACACACACCCCTGGACTGGATCCCCTCCCTACATTCAGCCACCATCCAAATGCATTCAGAGACGCACACTCACATTAAAGACGCATGTTCGTTCTTGGTTTTTTGTTTGGAGTCTTGTTTTAGTGCTCAGCGTGGCCCTGAACTCGCCACATGGCCGAGGCTGGCCTCAAACCAGAGGTGATCCTTCTGCCTCAGCCTCTTGCGCACTGAAGTGAAGGGCATGCACCACCACACCTGGCCGGAAGACACACATGCTTGTGCCCTCACCAACACAGTCAGAAGCAGGTGCACCACATACACGCCGGGGAGGCTCAAGGCACTCAGTGTGGACGCCAGGGCACATAAGCATGGACACACCGTAGTCTTGATGGTGTCCGGTGCTCCCGGAGCGCGCGTACACACACACACACACACACACACACACGCACACGCACACACGCACGCGCGCATACGCACGCGCGCGCGCGCGCTCCTTCGCAGCACCCCTTCCTCCCGCCCACCGCCGCAGTCCCCCACCCTGCCCTGCGCTGCCCTGGTCGCCGCCCCGCGGGTCCTAGCCTGGCGGGGGGCGGGGTCCGCGCAGGGCCGGGGGCGGGGCGCACCTGGGCTCCGCCCCGGGGCGGGGCCGACGCAGCGTCGCGGGCGCGGGCGGGCGCACCTGGCTCAGCTTCGCGGCGGCCGGGCCGGGCGGGGACGAGCGCGCGCAGCCGGCGGCGAGGAGGAGCGGGGCGCAGCGCGGAGCCGGCGCCGCAGCCCGCGTCGCCATGGTGGAGGCGGCGCCCGCGGGGCCCGGGCCGCTGCGGAGGACCTTCCTGGTGCCCGAGATCAAGTCGCTGGACCAGTACGACTTCTCGCGGGCCAAGGCGGCGGCGAGCCTGGCGTGGGTGCTGCGGGCCGCGTTCGGGGGCGCAGGTACCGCGCGGGCCGGGGGGCGCGGGCGCGGCGCAGCAGGTGCGGGGGGCGGGGCGCGGGAACAATAGCGCCGGTTTCGGGGGCTCGGGGGTGCCCTGTGTTCCTGGTGCCCGCGTTACCGCAGCGCCGAGGCCTCCGGGCTTCCTGCTCGGCCGGTGCGGTGTGGACTTTGCTCGCCCGGCTGCCGGGGCGCGGTGGGGGTGGGGCTCACTCTACCGGGACCCGGGCTTCCCGGCCCCCAGGTGAGCGGGGCGGGGTCTGCCGGCCGGTGGGGTCCCCTCCCGGCCCTCCGTCCCCTCCCCCGCCGCCCTGGGACTTTGCATTGCACGCCCCCCCTCCGCCTCCTCTGCACGCCCACATGACGCGCCTGCGGGGACCCCGAGCCCGCTGCCTCCCCGGTTTCTGCGCTGCGGGCGGCGATCCGGGAGCTTTGGGAACCCCCACCCTCATTTGGCTTTCACAGCCCCAGCCAGCTGCTGGCAGCTGAGAGTTATTGCTTCATTTTACCGAGCCCTGTGCGAGGGAAATGGTTTGTCCAGCATCTCCCAGGGTGGGAGCTCCGGCCGCAGCAAGGCCTTCTCGATGGCTGCAGAGCCTTCTCTCCTCTTCCCAGGCCCACGGGCCTGGAGAACTCGGCGACCGCCGAGGGGAGCATGCGGGAAACCTCCCCAGATGATAGAGCTCCCCCCCAACCCTCAGCTCCACTACCCCAGGTCAGAGCTGGGAGGCCCAGCCTGGCTTTGGGGAAGGCAGGGATTAATTAAGGTCTGGGCCTTCCGGGGAGCTGTGGGGGATGCCCTCCCCTCCCACGGACCTGCCCACTGGTCTTGGCACCAGCTGGGCACGGCCCTTCCCCCTCCCCAGAGGCCTTCCCAGACCAACCTGTTCTGGGTGTGGGTCCCGGTGACAGCTGGCCCTCCTGGCTTCCTCCCCAGCTTGCCCCTTCCCCTCTCTCCAGGTCTGTCTTTCTGCAGCCTGCTGAGCGTGGCCTGCCCTGACACCTGCCCATCCCAGGCATCTGCTAGACTCGAAGAAAGGGACTGGGGGTTGGGACTCGGGTCTGCCCTGTACCTCCTGTCCAAGGTTATAAGGCCACGGACAGCCCGGTTTTGCAAGTCAGAACTGAGTTTGCTTCCCAGCTCCTCTGGAGTATGGAAGAATTATCCCGATTCTCCCAGCTTCTGCTGCCCCCTCGGAACGGGCTTCTGTTCACTTATTTAACCACCCCCGAAAATGTCTGTGTGGAGTGTGGCGTGTAGATGGAGACCCTGGCACCTCAGGGCAAGGTTGCGGGGAGGCGTGAGTGTGGAATTCATAGCATCTGTAGCACACACCAGTGGATGAGCACTATGGCTGCCTGTGTGATTGATGGTGAGGCTTCTATTAACATTACTACTCTCACTCATTGTCTCTGGGCCAGGGCACAGAGCAGAACCTACTATGTTATTTCGCGGGAAAGATGGAAGCTGGGTGAGGAGGTGAGTGCGTATAATCCTAGCACTTGGAAGGCTGAGGCAGGAGGATTGTTGTGAATTCTAGGCCAGCCTTGGTTACATAGTGAGACCCTGTCTTAAAAAAACCAACTCCCTCCACAAAAGAGAAGGGAACCCCTTGATGGTGGCTGGTAAGCTGACCCCCTCCCCCCCAGTTCTGTCCTGATAGCTCTGGGTGCTTGAGAGCTCTCCAGTGGCAGTTCCTACCCGAAGGTCCAGTTCAATCTGTCTCTCTCTCGCCTGCTAGCCAGGGTGGCTGCAGGAAGTGGGGGGTGGAGCTCTGCTAGATTCATGGATTCTGGGACTTTGCTGATGCCCATTAGGTGCTAGGCCAGTGCCAGGGCAGGAGAGGGGGATGGGTGTGAAACCAGACCAGAGCTAGTGCAGGTGATAGGATCTGTGTTGTGAAGTAGGGTGGGGTGCTGTGGGGGACCTTTTGAAGTCTCCCAGGAAGGGAGAGAGTGAGACTGGCCAGAGGAGAAAGAGCTTGAATCTTGAAGGATGTGTAGGAGTTTGCCTGGGAGTAGTGTTGGTGTGTACGATGTGGATCACCAGGAAATTTTCAAGAACATGCAAGTCCCCAGGGGTGATGGCCAAGGGAGGCTGGAGGAGGAGGGCTTCTGGGGCCGGGGGCAGGGGTCTGAGGGTAGGGGCACCCCCGGAAGGTGCCAGGGACTGAGAAGATGACCAGGCAGTGGAGATGGAGTTGGGGAAGGGTAGCTGGATGGAAGCACAGGTGTGGGGAGGCCAGGCAGGTGGCTCAGCCGAGCACTGAGATGAGATGCAGGGATCTCTGAAGTTTGGGAAATTTCTCCTTCAGAACAGAAGCTTGAAATGAGGGGGAGGGGGATTCATGTGGGCACCACTGCCTGTCACAGCCCGTGTGATCCTGGGCAAGTGAGCTCAGCTCCTTGGGCTTTTGGTTTTCTTACCTGCACCATAGCATAAGAATAAGTGTCTCAGTCTGGGTGTGGTGAAGCATGCCTGTCATTCCAGCACTTGGGAGGCTGAGGCAGGAGGATCTTGAATTTGAGGCCAGCCTGGGCTGCTTTAATAGCAAGTTCCAGGCTGGCCTGGGCCATATAGCAAGGGCCTGTGTGTGCTAGGATTTCACTGTGTTTGTTTGTTTTGTTTTTTAGTACTGGGGATCAAACTCACAGCCTCATGCTTGCCAGGCAGGTGCTTATGCCACTGAGCTAAATCCCCAGCCCCAGTTTTTTTTGTTTTGTTTTTTATTTTTTGTATCCAGAAGTCTTGGATCCAGTGCTCTTAGAGAATTCAGTGAAGCTCATGGAATAAACACATGCTAGCTGTACATGTGTGATGGAACCCAGGGTCATCATATTGAGTACAGCCCTTGCCCTTTTTTCCATTTTTAATTGCGAGGCAGGGTCTCACTAAATTGCTAAATTGCCCAGGCTGGTCTCAAATTTGCAGTCCTTCTCCCTCAGCCTCCCAGAGTGCTGGGATTAGAACTGTATGCATGTGGTTACTCTTGAAATGAGACAGGCCAGAATTAAGAGATGCAGTGCATGTAAAATAAATCCTGGATCCAAGGCTTGGTACCAAACGGGGTCAAATATGTTTTTATAGTGATCATATTTGGAGAAGTGATAATGCCTTGGAGATACATATCGGGTTGAATAAGCTATAATGACCAAACCAGTATTCCTTGTTTCTAGTTTTTTAATGTGGCTACCAGAAAACTTAAAACTACACATGTGTCTCACCTTATACAAAAGGTGGTCAAAAAGTGCATATTGAAATTAAACAAAAACATTTATGACAATAAAAGATACATTGCCATTAAATCCCCTCAAAATATCTTCCCTCACTATAAACACACTGGTCCCACTCTCCTCCTGCTTTCTGAAGCAGCTCCGAAATCCTCTTTCATGAGTGTCTTCAGGAGGTATGATCAAAAATACAGTGAATGCTGCCACTGAGTGCCATTCAATAGCAAGCCAGGCTCATAAAAACATCGCAGGGTGACCTTGATCACCAGGTCTGGCACTGTATGACTTCTGGCTCTTTCCTGGAGTAAAAATGACCATGAAAAGTCAATATTTTGAAATGATTCAGGACATCAAGGCAGCCATAACAACTCCTTTAAGGACACTCATGAAAGAGGACTTCCAGAGCTGCTTCAGAAAGTGACAAGAGCCATGGGATAAGTGTGTTCAAAGCCAGGAGTATTTTGAGGGAGACAATGCATCTTTTACTGTAATAAAAAAATTTTTTTTGAGATGGCTGGCTTTGAACTCACTTATGCAAACTCATGGCGATCCTTCTGCCTTAGCCTCCCAAGTGCTGGGATTATAGGTGTGTGTCACCCCACCCAGCTACTGTAATAAATTTTTACTTTCAACATTTGTTGCAATTTTTTTTTTTTTTGAGACAGTCTCACTGATCAAACTGGCTTTGTACTCACTAGCCCAAGCTGGCCTCAAACTTAATGCAGTCCTCTTGCCTCAGCCTCTTGAGTGCTGGGATCACAGTTGTGTGCCATCATGCCCCAGCAACATTGGTTGTATGTTTTGATTACCTTCTTCTTTCTGCTGGACAGCTCTGCTCTGTAAGACAGTGGTTTTCATGGGTGGCAGTTTCGGAGATATTTGGCAGTGTCTGGAGACATGTTTTGTTATTTACCAGGTGCTAGTGCTATTTTGTGAGTAGCCCATAGGCATCTTGCTAATATCCTACAGTGTCAGGACAGCCTCCCCCAACATAGAATAACCCCAAAGACCTAACTAATAGCCTGCCAGGAGAAATCCAGATAAACATTGTAAACATTAGCCATCAATCCCTCTAGCTCTCTTTGTTTACCTTGAAGGCCCTAAGAATTACTGAGGGAAAGAAACTGGTTACATTTTGCTGATTGGGGCAGGAAATGGCCACAGCTGAGTCTCCACCAATGGGCAGATAGTGAAGCATGTTTGGATTTGGGAGGTGTAAGAAGTCAAAATCCACTGACCCACTGATCGTCTGACTGTAAGGGAGGAGGCCTGGTGATTTTGTCCCGCGATGGTGACAGCACCGAAGGTTGTGGGAGATGTCAGAGGGGACAGTGGGATACTGGACTGGGCTGCAGTGGGTGGGAGTCCTCAGAAGGCCAGGGGTGCTGCCATGTGGGCAGGGCAGGGCCATTTCCGGGGAGATGGTGGCCACAGAAGGGTTCCGGGAGAAGAGACGCTGGGCAGAAAGCCCCAGTGGCAGCGCAGCCCCGCGTGTTCATGGGCTGTGAATTGGCCCACACTGCTAGCTGGCTTATTCCTGCTGCTGGCAGGAATAAGAAGTCAGGTCGGGGAGGTTGAGGCAGAGGCGGGGGCAGGTGAGCAGGAGGTGAAAGCGAGCCGGAAACCCCCTCCTTCCGAAGCGCGGAGCGAAGATGGGAAAGGCCAGTGTGGTTGGAGGGTTGAAAGGAGGCAAAGCCGTGGATTTCCCTTGAGAGCTCCATGTCCTTGTGTCAAGGGCTCTCGTGGAGCCTGGTAAAAGAAGCAAATCTGGTGACCTCAGTCCCCCCCTCCCACCCCCGTGTCTTCGGGACCTTCTCCTCCCCACACTTGGGTCCTGCTGGAGCCTTTCCTCCATATAGGATTCACCTGGCTGCCTCTGTTCAGGGCCTCACAGCTTCCCAAGCCCCGGCCCCTCGTGCTGTCTGCCAGCAGATGGCCCCAAGGGTGTAGACAACTGCTTAAGGCCGAGGTGTGAATCTCACTTCTGGCACTAAGAGCTTAGGTAGGTTTCTTACCCTCTCTGTGTTTCCTGTGGAAGCCATTTCTCATCTGTAACACGGTTACCAGCAGTGCCCTGGCCTCTTTCTGGGACTGACGAGGGCAACCATGAATCCAGCGCCCTTGGGTGCAGGAGGGTTGTTGTAATTGCTATGGGGGTGCTTTTCCCTTTGTCCGAGGCCTATGAGATTCTGCTTAGCCAGTCGTGGGGGCTCCTTAAGCTCCTAGGCTCTCTTCTGTGCCTTGATACCTGAAGCCCCCTTTGCCTGGGGCAATGTCTCCTTCCTCTGGCAAACTGCCCGCCTCGTCATCCTACCTGGGGCCAACTCCCCAGCCCAGGGTTGCCACGTATGCCGAGGTCTGCGCGGCCCTGACCCCCTTCCCCTGTGCGCAGAGCACGTGCCCCCGGAGCTGTGGGAGCCCTTCTACACCGACCAGTACGCGCAGGAGCACGTGAAGCCCCCGGTCACTCGGCTGCTGCTCTCGGCTGAACTCTACTGCCGGGCCTGGCGCCAGGTGCTGCCGCAACTCGAAGCCCCTCCCAACCCCTCGGCGCTGCTGGCCCTGCTGTCTCGGAGAGGCACGGTGCCCTCGCTTCCCGATCGCCCAGTGCGCGAGGCAGACCTGAGACATCAGCCCATTCTCATGGTAGGCTGCCTCACTCTTTAAGCCCTGTCCACTAGGCCTGGCTCCTCCTCTTGACCTCTCACCTAAGGCTTAGGCCCTCCGTTCAATAGGCTCCACCCTAATGACCTACCTCTTCCTGCCAAGCATGGCTCTACAATCAAGGTAGCCTATTTCTCTCGGGCTCTACCCATGACATACTGCCCCTCCCACCAAGCCTAGTAGGCCCTCCCCTCAACATTTCCCACCAATTACGCCAAGCTTCTCCCCTCAGGCCCCACCCACTAGGCCTAACTTCCCCTTCCCAACCTAGTTTCACAAACAGACCAAATGCCACCAAGCTTTGCTTTTGTTACCAATCCTAGCCCCGCCCACCAGCCCTAGCCTCCCCCAATATTCCTCACCAATTAGACCTAGCTCCTCCCCTCAAGCTCCACCAATTAGGCCTGGCCCCTCCTTCCAAATCTAGTTCCACCTATCAGACCAAATCCTCTCCAAGTTTTGTGTTTATCACCAGTCATAGCCAGTCGGCCAACTCTAGCTCCTCCCACCCGCCCTGGCCCCTTTCCCTGAAAGTCACAGGTACGCTGCTGTAGCTATCCTAGACCTCTGAGCCCAGCGCGTCCTGTGCAGCTCTTCCATTCCTACCTGCCTTCTGCCCCTCAAGGCCCCACCCATCAGCCCCTAGCCCTGCCCACGCAAGCCACGCCCACTTCTTGGGCTAGGGAGGCTGGGGAGACCTCCCCTGCCTTGTGGCCTCACCCTGCAGTTTGGCCCCCACAGGGAGCCCACCTAGCGGTCATCGATGCCCTTATGGCGGCCTTTGCCTTTGAGTGGACGAAGACGCTGCCTGGTCCCCTCGCTCTGCCCAGCTTGGAGCACAAACTGCTGCTCTGGGTGGAATCGGTAGGTGGGGTGGTGCCAGGGTAGGGAGGCTCTGGTGGGTGTGGTGACCAAGCCAGCTGACTTCTCCCTGGTCCTCAGACCATCAGGAGGCTGCAGGAGAAAACCGAACAAGAAGCAGCCCAGCGTGCGTCTCCCGCTGCCTCTACTGACGGGGCGGCGCCAGCGCAGCCCTCGGTGAGGCTGGGGCGGTGGGCAGGAGGGCACCGGTGACGGAGGGCTGGGCGGTGGGCCTGGGCCAAGGCTCCTGGCCCATCCTGAGATGGGGAGGCTGGAGGTGACTTCTCTTTCTCTCCCTTTCTCTCTCTGCCCTGTCCCCTGCTCCGCCCCCCCCCCCCCACCGCTGTCCCCTTTCTGCCCCCCTGGCATCAGTGCCCCACGCGCTGGTATTGGAAGCTGGTCCCTGTAAGTGGGGCTGTCTGTCGCCCTGTCTGCCGGCCCTGCTTGTTGCTGTCTGTCCGTGTGTGCGTTCTGCCTGCCTGTCTGCACCCTCCCTTGTCTTCCCCCAGCTGTGAGCAAAGGAGTTGGGACCCCACCCCTGGGGACAGAGAATCCACCAAAGGAAGGGGGAGGGATGTTGGTGACGCACAGAGCACCGATCCCACCCCACGGGTGCGCGGGTTTCCTCTGAATCATGAGGGCAAAGCCTCCCCACTCTGAGAGGGTGACCCCCGTGGAGCTGGTGCTCAGCCAGTGCAGGAGGGCCCCCAGCCCACGGGATGTGCAGAGCCTGGCACCAGTGGGTAGGGCTCGTGGAGGAGATCTCCCTAGTTAAGAGGAAGTCCCCCAAACGCAGAATATAGAAGCAACTTCCTAACTCAGACCTTCAGTTTCCCTAAGTGGGAACGACACCCAGCTGTAGGAGGAGGCCTTTTCTTCAAACCTGAAGCCCCCATCGCACTCTCTACCCATAATTAGTTGTGTGACCTTTTAAGTGTCTGATCCTCTCTGTGCTTCATAGAATGCATCCCTGCAGCAGAGGAGGGGAAGTTCAGGGACCTTTGGGGCTGGGCAGGTCCCCACCTTTGCTCACACCTTTCCCCTCACCCTGGGGTCTGGGTTGGGAGGCTCCTTCCCTGCTTACCTGCTCGTTCTCTCCCCAGCCCCGGGCTGCGTCTCTTCTGGGAGGAGGGGTCCCTGCATGGGAGGCTGCTCTGTGGAGTCCCTCAGGGCTGGGAGGAGCTGGGGTCCCTAAAGCCAGCCAGAGAGCAGTCAGCGAGCTGGTCCCTAGATGGCTAGGGCAAGGGTCAGGACTCCTCCCCCAGAGTGGGCTTCGGGGTCCCAGCAGGTCAGCATCCCTCCCCCTGCTGACGGCTGCTCCTCTCCCCCCCCCAGCACGCAATTGCCTTCTGTTTGAAGGAGTCGGGGAGCAAACCCCCCATGGTAATGTATCCCCCACCCCGGGGTCCCAGGAGTCCCTGTCCCCAGTCCCCACTGCTGTCTCGCTGCTCACAGATGCTGCCTTGCCTCGCTGCCGTCCCTCCCTGCTCAAGGCTGCCCCCCTCCATTCTGGCTCTGGGACCCCTGGCTTCCTGCCCCCTTGCAGCAGAAACCCCAGGCCTCCTCCCACAGCCTGCATGCGCTGACCCGGGGGGTCCAGCCCTATTGCTCACCCTACCTGGCTCCTATCTGCAGATCCGCTACCGCAAGGACCGTGCCGTGGCCCGCCGAGCCCCCTGCTTCCCGTCTGTGACCACTATCCAGGACCTGGCCAGCGGTGCCGCGCTGGCTGCCACCATCCACTGTTATTGCCCCCAGCTGTTACGTCTTGAGGGTGAGTGGAGAGGTCGGTGCTTGTCCCAGGATGCTGAGGTCTTAAGTCCCAGGCTCCAGGGAGACCAGGAGCACGCAGTCTTCACAGATACAACTCTGGAGTCTGCAGACCTGGGTTCGCATCTCTCTTTCTCTCCTAATTAGCTGTGCAACCTTGCACACATGTCTGAACCTTTCTGTGCTTCATAGAATTCTCTGCTACAGCAGGACTGTGGGCCAGATCCAGGTTAGGTGCCAGAGATTCTGTGAGAACAATGAAAGGCATGTTTCTGACTTCACGGCCTTAGTCACTTACTCACTAGAGAGACAGACAATAAATTCTTGCTGGGTGTGGTGGCATACTCCTGTAATGCCAGCACTGGGGAGGCTGAGGCAGGAGAATTGTTTGCAAGTTCGAGACCAACCTGGGCTACAAAGTGAGCCCAAGGCCAGTGTGAACTTCATAGCAAGATGCTGTCTCCAAAAGACAAAAAATAGGAAAACAGTGAATTCTCTCATGAGTTCCTTGTGGATTAGGTGCTTGGAGGGTGCCAGGTAGTTAAGAAAGTGTTTTGAGTTGAAATCTTTTTTTTTGCTTCTTAAGACAAGGTCTCACCATGTGGCCCAGCTGGCCTTAAACTCACAGTGATCCTCCCAGGCGCTGAGGTTACAGGCCTGTGCCTCTGTGTCCAGCCTCAGCTGAGTTCTTGGGGGGCTGAGGCACCCCTTGCAAAGAGCCCCTGGCCCATGCTAGATCCTCCGTGTGGGGGTGGCTGGGCCCCCTGGGGCCCTGAGCCCTTCGCATAGAGTGGGGACTCAGGCCTGCTGTCTCTGCAGAGGTCTGCCTCAAGGACCCCATGTCGGTGGCCGACAGCCTGTACAACCTGCAGCTGGTGCAGGATTTCTGTGCCTCCCGCCTCCCCCGTGGCTGCCCGCTGTCCCTTGAGGACCTGCTTTATGTCCCACCACCCCTCAAGGTATGGCAGCTTGGGGGCCGAGGGTGCTGACATGGGTGTCCAGGGCTGTTACAGGGCGGGGCTGACTCTCCGTCCCACTTCCAGGTCAACCTGGTGGTGCTGCTTGCTGAAATGTACACGTGCTTCGAGGTGCTGAAACCGGACTTTGTACAGGCCAAGGACTTACCTGACGGTCACGGTGAGGCCAAGGTCCTGAGGTCAGGGGGGGCTGGGAGGCCATGCCCCACCTGACTCTCTGCTCTGTGCCACAGCCACCTCCCCCTGGGGTACCGAGGCCTCCCCTTCTCAGAACAATAGTGGCAGCAGGTATGGGGTGATCTCCTGCACCCTGGGGTGCTGGCATGGGTGGGGCACCTGGGAGAGGCTGGGGTGGGGGGTGTCCCAAGGTCAAAGTCTGTCTCTCCCTAGTTCTCCTGTCTTCAACTTCCGCCACCCACTCCTGTCACCTGGCGGCTCTCAGTCCCCACTGCGGGGATCCACAGGTGAGGAATGGGGGAGGCTTTTGTCACTGGGACCCCCCCCTACAAAGACGCCCTGGTGTTCTCCCATGACCCCTCCAATGGACTTCCCCTGGGTCTGTCTGGAGCCCCCAGGGTGGCCCCAGCGTGACTTCCTGGTTGACACCCCTTAGTGCCAGTTTCTGGAAACCCCTGTTATGCTGGACACTCAGTGGCCCCTCAGGGGTGCACAGCGGCCTTGTGGGGGAGCCTCACCTGCCCAGGGCCCCTGATCCCATGATGACCACTCTGCCCCTCCTTAGGCTCCCTGAAGTCCTCTCCGTCCATGTCCCACATGGAGGCTCTTGGCAAGGCCTGGAACCGTCAGCTCAGGTGAGCAGGTGTGCGGGCCCTGCATGCGTGGGCAGCAGGGCTGGGCTGGGCCTGGCAGGATGGAGGCCACTCCCGGGGCTGACCCATCCCTCTGGCCGCCCAGCCGTCCCCTCTCCCAGGCTGTGTCGTTTAGCACCCCCTTTGGCCTGGACAGCGACGTGGACGTCGTCATGGGAGACCCCGTCCTGCTGCGCTCAGTCAGCTCGGACAGCCTAGGCCCCCCACGTCCAGTGCCCGCAGCCCGGACCCCCACCCAGCCGACCCCGGAGCCTGGCGATCTGCCCACCATTGAGGAGGCCTTGCAGATCATCCACAGCGCTGAACCAAGGCTGCTCCCAGATGGTGCTGCGGATGGCAGCTTCTATCTCCACTCCCCTGAGGGCCCCTCGAAACCGCCTCTCTCCTCCTCCTACCCACCTATGGGGTCCTCGAAACTGTTGTCTGATGGGCTCCCCAAAGCGCCCATTTATGTGTCCCACTCCGAGGTCCCCTCGAAACCGTCTTCTTGCCCAGCAAGGGAGGCGTTGGCAGAGGGGTCCCCGAAGGCAGCTGCTTTGTCCCCTGCAGCCACCAATTCTGAGGTCAAAATGACCAGCTTTGCTGAGCGCAAGAAACAGCTCGTGAAAACTGAGGAGGTTGGAGTGGGGTCCCCCACGTCTACTCCGGTAGTGCCCCAGGCCCTGAGCTCAGAGATGAGCGAACTTGGAGCTCGGCTAGAGGAGAAACGTCGGGCCATAGAGGCCCAGAAGCGTCGCATTGAAGCCATCTTTGCCAAGCACCGTCAGCGGCTGGGCAAGAGTGCCTTCCTGCAGGTGCAGCCTCGGGAGGCTGCCGGGGAGGCGGAGGTGGAGGTGGACGCTGAGCCTGCCGGAGGGGAGCGGCCGGCAGGTGAGGGCCAGGGTGAGCCGTCCTCACGGACCAAGTCGGTGACCTTCTCTGCGGAGCTGGGCCCGGAGCCCCCTGAGGGCCTGGGGGACTACAACCGAGCAGTCAGCAAGCTGAGCGCCGCCCTGAGCTCACTGCAGCGAGACATGCAGAGGCTCACGGACCAGCAGCAGCGGCTTCTGGCCCCGCCAGAGGCCCCCGCATCTGCCCCGCCGCCCGCCGCCTGGGTCATCCCCGGTCCCACGACTGGACCCAAAGCTGCATCCCCTAGCCCTGCCCGGCGAGCCCCGGCCACCCGGCGCAGCCCAGGGCCTGGCCCCAACCCAACATCTCGAAGCCCCAAACACACTCGGCCAGCAGAGTTGCGGCTGGCACCCCTGACCCGGGTGCTCACGCCCCCCAACGACGTAGACAGTCTCCCCCACTTGCGCAAGTTCTCGCCGAGCCAGGTACCTGTACAGACGCGCTCTTCCATCCTCCTGGCGGAGGAGACGCCACCTGAGGAGCCCGCGGCCAGGCCCGGCCTCATTGAGATCCCCCTGGCCAGCCTGGGAGAGCCTGCTGCAGAGGAAGACGGAGATGGGAGCCCCCCCGGGGCTGAGGATTCCTTGGAGGAGGAGGCGTCTTCCGAGGGAGAGCCCCGGACTGGGCTTGGATTCTTCTATAAGGTGAGCCGGTCTCCTGAGCAGGGGGATCAGGATGGATGGATAGCCAGGAAGTGGGGACACCCTGGGGTGGGCTCAGGAGTGGGGAGGTGAGTAAAGAGAGGGTCAGATGGCTGGGGCTTTCCTGGTGGATAGGTGGGCAGGTGGACAAAGGATGGAAGGTGGGTGGATGGATGGGCAGATAAGTAGACAGATAGATGGATTAGATGGGTAGATGGATAGGGTGGTTGGATGTGGTGGATGGATGGGTTGGTGGGTGGATTGATAGGTGAATGGATGGGCACATAGCTGGACTGGGCAGTTGGATAGAAGGAGGGATGGGTAAGTAGCTGGGTAAATGGATAGGCAGGTGGGTAGATGGACAGAAGGTGGGAAGATGGGTAAATAGATGGATAGAGTGGTTAGATATAAGGCGTGGATGGATGGGTAGGTGGATGGGTAGATGGTCAGGGGATAAGAGATTGGATGGGTGATAGAGAAGCATGTAGCCAGGTATGAATTAACAGAAAGGAATGGGCAGCCAGATGTACAGGACAATGGGGCAGATGGGAGGACGGGAGAGGTAGATGGGTAGATGGATGGACAAGTGGTTGAAGGTTGGGTGGTGGACAGATGGTGGGAGCAGGTGGCTGGACATATAGGCCCAGGGCTTCTGTGGCCTCTCCTTTCAGCGTGCCTCACCAGTTGTCTCCTGACCCTGCCCATGTTGGGTCATTTTCCATTAGCATGGGCCCAGCTCCTAGGCCACCATAGCCCCTGCCTGGATAGTCACCTGAGCTGTCTGCTGCCTCTCCAGGCCCTGGCTGTTTTCCCTTGAGCAGTGGGGGACTGTGCTTCTCTTCCTTGCTCTTAAGATGAAAGCCTTTCCTATTGTGTAGTTTTGTCCTCATCTCTGATCTCATTCTTTTCCCATTCTCTCTGCCAAGTTGGTTCTGACCCCAGGGCCTTTGCACTTACAGTTCCCACTTCCTGGAACACTGTCACCTCATGCTTCTGCCTAGGGTCCAGGCAGCAGGTGTGGGTCAGGTCTGGTGCCCTTCCAGGGTAGGGTAGGGTAGTTCTCACCACAAAGAATGGCCCCACCCACATTCTTCCCACTGGGCACCCAGGACTACCCTCTAACTCTGTTGAGTATGCATAGGGTATGCACCAGCTGAACACATGGAAATCACTTCCAAAAGATAAGCAGGTGACCAGCCCTATAGGAGGGGAGAAGCAGCCACCCGGACTCATATCTCCCCCAGGATGAAGACAAGCCTGAGGACGAGATGGCCCAGAAGCGGGCCAGCCTGCTGGAGAAGCAGCAGCGGCGGGCAGAGGAGGCCCGGAAGCGTAAGCAGTGGCAAGAGGCCGAGAAGGAGCAGCGGAGAGAGGAGGCTGCGAGGTGCGGTGGTGTCCAGCCTGGGGAGCCCTAGTCTCATCCTCTGTCCCCGGTGGTGGCCCTGGGCTGGTTCTGACCGCTTGCTTTTGGATCTGCAGGCTGGTGCATGAGGGGTCCCCTGCAGCACCCATAGCTCCCGTTTCGGTGCCCACGGCTTCCATAGCCCCCACGGCAACAGCATCGGCCCCAGCCCCAGCCTCAGCCTCAGCCTCTCGGGTCCTAGCTGAGGAGGAAGTGGGCCCCCGGCGAGGGGAATTCACAAGGCTCGAGTATGAGCGCCGGGCCCAGCTGAAGCTGATGGACGACCTGGAGAAGGTGCTGAGGCCCCGGGCTGCGGGGACCGGAGGGCCGGGGCGGGGCGGGCGGAGGGCCCCCCGGCCACGCTCTGGCTGCTGTGATGACTCGGCCTTGGCGCGAAGCCCAGCTCGTGGCCTGCTGGGTGAGGACCAGGGCTGGGGTCAGGGTGGGGGTGCAGGATGTGGGTGGTGAGGTCTGCCGTGGAGTGTGACCCTAGCTGTTTCCCAAGGGCATCCACAGGCATGTGGGGGTCTGTGGTAGGGGAGAGGCCCTCTCTTCCTTGGGTATGTGGGCTGGGGCAGCATCAGTGGCTTCAGCCTTGGTGGGCTGACCCCGTGCCATGGCTGGCAGCAGGGTGAGGGTTGGTGAGGCCTTAATGAGCTGTC
This sequence comes from Hydrochoerus hydrochaeris, assembly GCA_004027455.1. Taxonomy (NCBI): domain Eukaryota; kingdom Metazoa; phylum Chordata; class Mammalia; order Rodentia; family Hydrochaeridae; genus Hydrochoerus; species Hydrochoerus hydrochaeris. The sequence goes on along the minus strand of PVLA01004553.1, from coordinate 116,287 downwards.
CCTTCCCAGGCTCGCGGCTCAGTAAGGTCTACTCTCAGTCTACCCTGTCCCTGTCCACCGTGGCCAATGAGGCCCCCAATCACCTTGGCGTGAAGAGGTCCACGTCCCGGTGAGCACTGCTGCAGGGGTGGGCAGGGGTGTCAAGCTGGTGGCCTCTCAGAGCCATGCGTGAACCAGGGTGGGCAGTGGCTTCGGCGTGGGCAGGGGACATTGAGGAGGTGGAGATCCTGGGAATGTGCCTCTGTGCACTAACAGTGGGCCATGCCAAGGGGCCGAGTCCGGCAGGCCCTGCAGGGACACCTGGGGTACACGCCTGCCGCTCCCCTGGCCCCTCTGGACTGGAAGGCCTTGCCCACTTCCCATCCTGCCCCACCGCAGGGCTCCGTCGCCATCCGGCCTCATGTCTCCGAGCCGGCTGCAGGGCGCCCGGGACCGCGAGTGGGAAAACGGCAGCAACGCCTCCTCCCCGGCCTCAGTACCCGAGTACACAGGTAAGCGGAAGCGCAGAGCAGAGTGACGGCCCCGCCCCCTGGCCTGTGCTCGTCTGCGCTGACCTTCCCGCCCTCCAGGTCCACGACTGTACAAGGAGCCCAGTGCCAAGTCCAACAAGTTCATCATCCACAACGCCCTGTCGCACTGCTGCCTGGCGGGCAAGGTGAACGAGCCCCAGAAGAACCGCATCCTGGAGGTGGGCTGCTCCTGCGTGGAGGGGCGGGGTGTAGCCTGGGTGAGGCGGGGCCTGCGTGGAGGGGGCGGGGCCTAGGCGGTATGGTGGCACTGCTCCTGCAGTGGAGGGGCCGGTCCGGCAAGGAGAGGGCGTGGTCCAGGCAGGGTGTGGCCTTGTGGGGGCGTGGCCTGGGTAGTATGGCAGGACTGGGTGTGTGTGGAGGGGTGTGACCCAGTCCAAGGCCTGTGTCACTCAAGGCTTCTAACCTCTCTAGGAGATCGAGAAGAGCAAGGCCAACCACTTCCTGATCCTCTTCCGGGACTCCAGTTGCCAGTTCCGGGCACTCTACACACTGTCGGGGGAGACCGAGGAGCTGTCACGACTGGCGGGCTATGGCCCCCGCACCGTCACGCCTGCCATGGTCGAAGGCATCTACAAGTACAACTCGGACCGCAAGCGCTTCACCCAGATCCCAGCCAAGACCATGTCCATGAGCGTGGACGCCTTCACCATCCAGGGACACCTCTGGCAGAGCAAGAAGCCTACCACTCCCAAGAAAGGGGGCGGCACCCCCAAATAGCCCTTGGGGGCAGTGCCCTCCTGGAGGCGACATCCCACATCCTGTGTCTCTAACCTCGTCTGGGTGGGGCTGGAGACCCCGCCCCTAACTGAGTCTGGTCCTGCTGTGGGGGCTGAGCTGGGAGTCTCAGGGACTCAGGGCTCAGCTGGGTCCCCTTGTCTGTCCACCCCACCTTCTTGAATAAAGTAACTCAAAGAGAGGTGGAGCCGGGTCACCCCCCTGAGGCCGGCTGGGTTTCGGTCTCTCCACCAGCTTTCCTTTGTCTCCTCTGCCCCCTCAATGACCCCATGTGGCTGCCACCCAGCTCTGCCAACCTTTCTTCCCTGGGGATGCTTCTCAGCTGAGCCCTGCTCCCCCACCCTGTGCTCCCTCTGGCATTGGTTCATGTTTGGCTGGTGTCCCTGGCCTTTGGTCTGTGGCCAGATTCTAACTTGATCCTGCATTTCCCGGGCCGGCTCTTCTGTTTCTAGGCTTGGTTACCGCGTCTGGGCTAGGGAATCCCTTGCTTCCCTAGGCTGAGCCCCATGCCTGAGGCTCTGGTTGCTGCCACCAGGTATCTAGGTGCAGAGCCAGCCCTGCAGCCTGGACCCAGGCTGGGCCTGGCTTCCCCAGTGCTGCCCTGTTGTGCGCAGCGCACGGCCTAAAGCCCTCTCTGGTTCCATGACTACCCCCACCCCAGGCCAAGCTGACAGTCTGCCCACGTCCCCAGCTGCCTTCAGCCACCCTGCAGCCTGTGTGACCTGCTTAAAGTGCAAATCTGATTATGTCTCTGATGCCTAAAACCCCTTAATAGCTTAGGGTTTGCAGTGGCTTCTCTGAGCTTAAGGCTGAGGGCCACACCCTGAACATCCCTGGCTCCTGGCCCTTTGCCAGAGATAGGAATTTACAGGCAGAAAGGACTGCCTGACTCCAGGACTCAGAGAGTGTGGGGTGGCCCTGGAAGGACCCTGCCAGGCAGGGGCTGGCGAAACCTGGGGTGCCAGGTGCTTCTAGGCAGCTACTGTGCAGGGAACTTTAGGCCCTAGGCTGCAGAGGAACTGGCTCTGGGGTAAGGGTGGGGTATCTGCTTGGCACTGGCCCTGGCTGGGCCACCCCACCCCCTGCACCAGCCAATCAGGGCCCAGGACCAGGCCCTCCTGTGCTGGCAGCCCTTGGGGACACCTGGGTGGTGGAAAGAACCAAGTTCAGACCATGACGTAAAAAGGCGGGCTGTATTACAGTGCAGGGGTGGGGTGGGGAAGGGGGTGAGGCGGGGTGGCTCAGTCCTCCTTCAGGCTCCCAAACACAGCCGCAGGCACACTCTGCTGCTCCAGCCGGACCTCTGTAGGAGGGAAAGCAGACAAGGTTACCCCCTGCCGGGTAGCTGCCCCTCCCATGTGCCTGCTGCTGGGCACCCCCTGACCGTTGGGCTCCAGGTCCATCTCGTCCTCGTCCTCCCCCAGCTGGATCTCATCGGGGTTGGCCTGCTGGGCCAGCTCGGCCAGTTCCTCCCGGGATGCATCGCTCCTGGGGTGCAGGGATGTGGGCTGTATATCAGCAGCCTGGTGGATTGGGGGGGCCCTGCCCACCTGCTCCATACCTCCCTCCCTAAACTTCACCTCACAAACAGGATCTTGTTCTGGGCCCTTGAGGGCTGGTCCCGCTCAGCCTCAGCCGCCAGCTGCTCTGCCCGCTGCTCCAGCAGCTTCATGTCATCCATGCCGCTTTGCCCCGGAGCCAGGTCAGACACTAAGGGGACAGGGAGGTCACCCACAGGAGGCAGCAAGGCAAGGCTGGGTGCCTGGGGACCACCCCATCCTGGCCGGGGCTGCTCACCGGTGCCTGTGGCGCTGCCTGACACCTTGAGCATCTGTGAGGCCATGAAGTTGACCTGTGTGTTGTAAGTGGCCTGCACGCTGCGTCGGATGCGCAGCATCTCCCGGATGGTGTCCTCGTTGCCATGCCTCACCTCAAAGTCCTTCCACGTCTGCCAGAAGGCGCTGGTCGTCTGGAAGGGGGTTGTGATAGCGTGAGCGGTCAGTGGCACCTCATCCTCCCCCCACCCTGCCCAGCCCTCCCTGGGGCCTGGCCCCACCCTCGGGTCGCAGATCTGGGAGCAGAAGCTGTAGATGGCACGGGCACGGTCGATCTCCCCCAGCTTGCACTCCATGTCAGCAAAGCGCAGGCACATCTCACGCGCGTGCTCGTCTGACAGCACCTGGGCAGGAGGGAAGGTGTGACCTGGGGGGCTCCCCCACAGCCACCAGCGCTGGAGTGGCACCAGCCTGCCTCCCACCCCTGGGAGGGCACCTCGATGGCCTTCTGATAGATGCCCCGCGTGTGGGTGACGCCATAGATCTCGGCGGCCCGCTTGATGTAGATGTTGAACATGTCATACTGTTGGGCGGGCTCCACGGCCCGGGTGGCGCGGTCATACACTGCCATGGCATGCCGAGCCAGGCCCCACTCCTCCTCCAGCTGCGCATATAGCAGGTACAGGGCTGCAGGGGAAGGCAGGGGCAAGCTGGGGGTCAGCACCAGCCACCACCCCTCCTCCCCAGGCCCTGGGGATCGTTCTCACTTTTGGCGTATTTGGGTGGGCAGCCGTCCAGCGCCTGCTCGAAGAGGTCCCGTGCCCGCTCCAGCTTGCGGCCTCCATAACGAGCGATGAACTTGGTCAGGTAGGTGCTCCAGATGTCCGACACGTTGGGCCACTTGAACAGCGAGATGCCACGCTCGTAGGCCTGTGCCGGGCAGGGACCATGTGAGTGTGTGCTGGGTGTGACCACTGGCACTGGATGCTTCTGGTCAACGCCTGTGGGACACTGACCAGGCCTCTCGAGTGCCCCATGCCCCACAGTGGTGGTCTTGGACCTCATATCCTCATCAGACTGCACCAGCCCCAACCCAAAGACCAGGAGGGCAAGGGCCTGGGCACATGGCCATGGGAAGGCCCCTCAGACCTATAACCCACTGGAAGCGTGGCAGGCAGGGGTGAGGATTGCCACATCCACGGCACCAGCATCCTCTGCCTGGGCATCCTACTTTGTGACATATCAGGACACGGAGTCCTTCAGACCTCCTGTCAAGTTAAATGAGGTCACTAAAGGTGTCATCACCCGTCATGACTGAGTGAGAAGATGGAAGTTAAATGAGGTCACTAAAGGTGTCATTGCCTGTCATGACCTAGTGAGAAGATGGTGACAAGAACAAATGGGTAACTTCATTAAACACAGCCGGGAAAGCCAACATTGCCACCGAGAGGCCTTGGGAGGAGCTGCAGCCCCAGTGACACTGTACTCGTGGCTCTGGGACACATACGGGCATGCACACACCCACACACCATGGACATGGGGCCCAGGCCTCTGTCCCCCCACAGCCCCTAACCTTGAAGCTCTCCTCGAAGTACTTGTGCTCTTCCAGGAACATAGCGTAGTTGATGATGATCTGGGGTGTGGCAATGCGCAGGTCCAGGATGCGGTCGTACACGGCCTTGGTGGACTGTGGGGAAGGGTATGTGTCAGGCCTCGAGGTGGGGCATGTTCAGGGCTGGCCTTGGCACACGCCTCCCCAGTGACAGCTCACCTGGAAGGTACCCAGACTCTCCTCCAGGTCGGCGAGCATGGACCACACCTTCAGCGACTTGTATACACGGTTCTGCACGGGCTCTGAGCCGTCAAAGTACTCGGCCCGGCGGGCTGGCAGCGCTGTGGCCTTCTGCAGGGGACAGGGAGGCACTCAGACCAGTCCTGGGCCACTGTACCCTGCGCCCTGCCCTGCAATGGGGCCCCGAGCCCTGTGCTCACCCGTAGCAGCCGCAGGGCCTCATCGTAATTCTCGTGCCGCAGCTCCAGCTCCCCGCACTGGCACCACACGCTGGCCAGGTCGTCCACCTGCTTGAAGTTCACCTTGGTGGCCTTCTCCAGGATGACCCGGGCCTGCAGGCGTGACAGAGGCCAGGCTGGGACGCTGTGGCCCCACACTGGTCGCATGCACACAGGTGACCACGCCTTACATGCACAAAAGCACGGCACTCACATCATCCAGCTGCCCATTGTCCTCATAAAACTTGGCGAATGCCACCCACAGGGTGTGGGGCTTCCCGGTGGCCTTGAAGGGGTCCACAGTCTGCACGGCCTCCGTGTAGGTGTTGATGATCTGGGGAAGCCTTGAGGTCAGGCAGGGAGGCTGGGGCCCCACAAAGGGCAGCGTGGTAAGACCAGAGTGCCCACTGCCTACCTCCCGGGGGCGGCCCTGGTGCAGGGCCACGCGCTTGTGCCACTCGTGCACGTGGTGCGGGTTCTGGCGCAGCAGGACGCTGTTGAGCAGCAGGGGCCGCCGGCTGATGAGCTGCTCAAAGCGAGCCAGGCGCAGCTCCAGGTCCACGTCATCTGGGAGGGCCAGGGTGGGCATGGGGGTGGATGCTGACCATGCTGGACCCAGCCCAGCTCCAGGCACTGCTCCATCCGTCCCACCGCCCTCGTAGCCCTCATCCGCCAGGCTTGTGCTGAGCCTGAGAAGCAGCTCTGGCCCCAGCTGTCCCAGGGCCCTGGCTCCCTCTCTGCCACCTGCCCGCCTCACCCTCCTGCTGGCACCCCCCTTACCCTCCTCCTCGCGCCCCAGCTCAGAGGCCGTCTCCATCTTGGCTGCGATCATGCTCTCCTCAAACTGGGCGTAGCTGTCGAACACCTGCGTGAAGTCCCGCACGGTCATCACGGTGCGGATGGCCTCCTCATACACATCCCGGGCCTGCGGGGATAGCAGTGCTGAGGGTGGCGATGGTGGGAGGCCAGGGATGCCAAGGGACATGAAGCAGGGCTCTTGGCCCTAGGTCCAAGCCAGAGTCCCTGTAAGGTCTCCCTGAGGTGCCCCCAGCACCAGGAGACACTGAGCAGTGACCCTGGCACAGAGCTGGGGGTTGCAGCCCAGGGCTGCCAGGCTGAACTGGGGAGCTCAGGCCTCCTTGGTCACCCATGAGGGACAGCCTTTGTGCAGGGTGACCTTAAAGCCCAGTGAAGATGCCCACATAAAGCACTTTGCACCCTGTGAGAAGTGACCAGGCCAACATGGCCCCCACAGGTCCACCCTGTGGAACCCCTGAACTCAGCTCGCTTGTGGAGAACTCCACCTTTGCCTGGCAACCAGAAAGCACAGCCTTGCCCCAATCCTGTCTGTGCTGGTTCCTGCTGGGGCATCAGACCCGTGCTAGCCTGCACTGGCTCCCCTGCCCCACTCCCATCTTTCCAGAGTCTGCAGTGGCACCGGCTATCCCTCTGGGGACTCCCAAAGCCCTGCCTGCTGCCTGTCTCAAGCTTGCCACTCCCTCACCCAAGGAGCAGAGCCAGCTGGCGAGGACAGCCACATTCATGCCACCCCGACTCATGCTTCACTACCTCGCCGTGTCAACTTCTCACATGCAAGAGTATGCGGTCACCTCTGTTTCCTGACACCCAGGATCACAACGGCTGAGGCCACACAGCCAAGAGGGGACAGAACCACATCTAGAGCCCAGGCCCGGCTTCACCTAAGATATGTGTGCCCTCACTGTTGGGGTGGCACACATGTCACACATAGCAGGGTGAGGGACATGTCCCCAGGGTGCTGGAGGCGTCCCTCCCTGTCCCAGGTCCAGGCCCCTGCGCACCTTCTCAAAGTGACCGCTACGGATGTAGTAGTCAGCCAGTGAGCACCAGAGCTTGCCCAGCTGGTCGGTAAAGCGGGTGAGGCCACCGCGGATGATGGCGTCCACATTGAGGGACTGCACCTTGTCCGGGTTCTGGGAGATGAGGTCACATAGCTCGTGCCACAGCTGCGGGGGGACAGGGGCAGGGAGCCACTCAGCTCAGTCCAGGAGGGAAGAGACTGGCCACTGCTGCCTACCCCACTGCAAGCTCACCTGGTAGTTGGACTTGCCGGCCTTGGAAACAAAGCGCTCGTCATTCACCACAGTGGCCAGGCGCTGTGCCGCCTCATCCAGCCGGTCACTGGACTTGAGGTACTCAATGTACTCCTCGGCGCTCTCGGGACTCAGCTGGGGACCCAGTAACACCCCTGGAGGTTACAGGGGCTGCAGGGCCACACAGTCCCCTCCTGTCTCAGTGACTCTGGGCCTCAGAGCCAGGCCTCAGCCCCAATGTGGTCCAGCCTGGGCCTGGTCCCACCCCAGCCCTACTGGCTTAACCCCAGTGCTGGTCCTTCCGGCACAGACACTGATGCTCTGGCCTGTACGGGCCAGGACTTGCTTCTGTCCCAGGGCTCTACTTGAAGAGCACCTGCAGAGGTTGCAGAGTAGAGAGGGCACCTAGCTATGCTCCTGGGCCTGAATGCTCACCCTCCAATTGCCTTGCCCACCTCCCTATTCCCAGCCTTGCCAAGGCTGCAGCTCGAGTGACTGCCAACTATCTGGGACACAGAGAAACAGATCACAGTCAAAAGCTGTGTGCCCATGGGAGCCCTCTTCCCACACTGTCCCAGTGTGCCAGGCTCTGAAGGCTCCAGGCTGAGGACCTGGTACAGCAGCTGGACATGACTCACCTTGAGGAAACGGCGGTAGCCCCGCACAGCCGTCTCGGGCAGTGGGTGGGAACGAAGGAAGCGCAGGTACAGGGGCCAGATTCGAGAGTGCTGTGTGATAGGCAGTGCCCGGAGGGCCCGGTCAAAAGTGCGGCGAGTGTGTGTGACCCGTCCCTGGTCCATCAGGAACTGGCAATAATCGAGCCACAGACGGGGCATCTGGAAGTGTGGGGAGAAACAGTCAGGTAGGTCTGAGCCCTACGCGCCACAACCTGGCTTCCGACACTAGAGGTTTTACAGCCAAGTTGCATTAGTGCACAGCAGCAGTAAACAGAAGTCCCAGTTCTGGGACTGAGTCAACCCCCATGGCTGGTGCCCAGAAGCAAGAGGACAGCAGTCCTCTGTCCCTCCTGTGCTGAGCCCAGCCCTTGCTCTGCTCACCTCCTCAGACTCCTGAGCCCCACATCTCCCCCAATCCTGCTCCTTACCTTATGCATGAACACAAAAGCTCTCTCGTGGCAGTTGTTGACATCTTCGTAGGCGGGGTCAGTCACGCAGCGATGCTTCACCTGTGCCCGACGTGCCTTCAGGTAGCGGTACCAGAGTTTGTAGCTGAGGTACATAAAGGAACAGGAGACACACTGAGGTTACAGATACTACAGAACCTTTTTCTCTGTCCCAGGAGGTAACTGTGGGGTGAAAGGGACTGAGGAGGTATAAGCATCAAGAAGAGGGGACGGGAAAGGATTAGAACATCAGGAAAAGAGTGGCCCATTGGGTGACAGAATACGCAGCAGTCATACAACACTTGTTCACTGGTTCTGTTATGACTGGACAGGGCAGGGGCTCGTGGGCAGACAGCCAGGTGGACACCCACCTACAGGGCAGGAGCTTGAGCGCCCGCTCGTACAGTTGATTGAGCTTAGGTTTCGGAGCCCCCTGTTTGAATTCGATGTAGCGGAGCCAGCACTTAACTGAGAACTGGTTCCGCATGATTTCCTCCTCGTAAGGAAGGTCCTCTTCCTCCTGCCAGGACAGAGGGACAAGGAGAATGGAAACATATCCTCAGAGCCTAAGCCCAGCCCATTCCTGGAGTCCAGGCCCAAATTCCAGACTTGAGTCCCAGCCTGGACCACACTGCTCACTATGGAAGCTACAACATCAGACAACCAGAAACTGGTATGCTGGTTTGGACCTTGGCCCCTATAATTCACCTTCCCAGAATCTGACTGAGATAGGCTTCTCAGACATCAAAGTTCTATGCTGGGCACTGAGATCATTGCTCAGATATCAGGCTTTGGCGCTCCAAACCCCACATCCACTCTCCAGGTTAGATCAACAGATTCCTTAGACACCAGGGCCCTCCCTCCACACAACATACTGATTCTCATATACCAGGTCTTTGGTCCCTCAGGCTGCCACTGTCACCACCTGACCCATCTTCATCCCAGGCACAGTGCCACTTAGGTCCAGACACCAAGCTGCTAGCCTCTCAGGATCTCACTGGCCAGAATCTAGTTCAACTCTGTCCTAGAACTTTGATGCTAAGACTTTATCTCAGGAGAACAGGTACGGACCAGACATAGAACCCTTCACCCTGCACACCAAGAATCTGATGAAAACACCAGATCTTTATTTTAGTTTTTCAAAGATACAGACCATCGTCTGACAAACTTCACATCATTAGGACTTTTCCTTGCACTCCAGGAATCTTTACTTCTTAAACTTCTGAGGCTGCCCCAGAAACTAAGCCTTTACCCCCGAAATCGTGACGCTCTGAATCAGACCGAGGCCACTGTGCAGAAAACCAAGCCTTCAGACTATAAACCAGAGTCCTAGTCACCACGCCTTCATGTCCACCACCAGTTCTTCAGCTGTCAAGATCAAGTTATGCGATCCCCTTCACACCCATTCCCCAGCTTCCGTCCAGGGACGAGACATCATCCTCTTAACCTCGACAACACCTCTTTACTCCAGCCACCGCTTCCGAGATCAGATCTTTACTTCTGATCGGCCCGGTGTGAACATCACCATCCGGCCCCTGGGCCTTCAGAGTGCCCCAATGGTTGGGCGGGGAGTTTTGACCTATATCTCTCGGGCGGCCAGAGTCTGGTCTCCCACAGCACCCAGGTTTATCGATTCTCCCAAGCAGGGCATCGCCGGCGCCACTGCGGACTCACAAAGACAAGGTCCGGCCGCTCGGCCCGCGAAAGGCGCGCCACCACCACCATTTTCCTGGTCCTCCGGGTACAGGCAAGAGTCGCTTACTTATGACGTTTACGCTCAAAGGCCCGCCCCCTCAACGACAGATTCGTTTTCTATTGGCTGCATTCTCTTGACTGCGCTAGGAGCTTTGTTGACATTCCGGTGGACTACGCCAGCGATCGGAATCAGAAAAGAGGCGCTCTAAGATTGCATCGTCCATCGCCCAATCATATTCAACACTGGTACCCTAGAAGGACCAATGAATTGCTATTTTGTTGGAGGGTCGACTTTGGGCGGAAGTGTCTCTGTAACCTGAAAGAAGCGAGATGGGAGTGAAGCTGGAGGTGTTTCGGGTCAGCGAGCACTGGGGTCGGTTGCGGGGCTGGGAGGGGGAGAAATCGAATTTAAGGATGAGGGTATGAAAAAGAGTGAATACAAACGGGGAGTTCCTGGAGAGGAAGCACTTTTAGATTTGAGACACCTTTACAATTTGAGAGGCCCGGCGGAGAGAGCTCTGGGTTGTGGGAGGTCGGAGTGGAGTGTCCGGGTTTGGGGACTCTTAAGAGGGCCAGTCTGAGTTAGGGCGGCAGGGAGGGGTGAACTAAGGAGAGGGTTGAAGGAAGGCAATAGCGAGACCCTGAGGGAGCCCTCATGCGCAGAGCGGCGGATGCGTCTTTGTGGGGAGACTCTCAAGCTCAGGGGAGTAGATTTGAAGGTTGCGGCCTCGGGGTGGGGGTGGGGTACTCCTGGTATCTGATGGGAGGGGTCGAGGCTGTAGAAGTAATGAGATTAAGGAGATGTCTTTGTAATAGATACTCATACTGCTGGGGCCGCGCGCGCGCCTGTGTTTGTGTGTGTGTGTGTGTGTGTGCGCGTGCGCGCGCGCGCGCGCGGAGGGGGGTGTTTCTTAGAAATGCTCCTGAGCTCACAGGATTGTGAGGATTGGGAGAACAGGTGGGAGCTCTGGGTTTGGGGGGAGGGGCAGAACCAGGCTTTGCTCATGTACCTGCTGGTTTTGCAGATGGTTGTGTACCTCACTTTTCCTGTGGCCATGTTCTGGATTTCCAATCAGGCTGACTGGTTTGAGAGTTACGTCGTCCAGCGCAAGGTGGGCATAAGGAGAGCGCTCACAGGGTCATTCTAAGGAGTGGGAAGGAGATGGAGCTTCCGCTTGCTGGAAACCATTGTTTGCCCCCCATGAAGCAACCCTCCCCTGGGTAGGAGGTGCTGGAGGTTCCTGTGGCTTGTGCCCCCAAGTTGTGTCTTTGTCCCCACAGAGGGAGCTATGGCCGCCTGAGAAGGAGGGCCAGGTAAGAACATAATTTTCCTCTTACCAGAGGGACAAGAGGGTGTTGGGTCCCTGTGGGTATAGTGGGGTCTAATGAAAGTTACACCCACAGCCATAGGCAGGGAACTGAGTGCAGAGGGGCACAGGGTCTTCTAGCTGTTCCTGCTGCCTTTCCCATGTAGGATCACCCTGATCACACTTGGACCCTGGTTATTATTGGCTTGGGGGTCCTAGTTAGTGTAGTGTTAGTGTAGACACTAACATCTGAAACGAAGGGCAGGTCGGCGGGAGAGGGACAAGGCCCTGAGGTGTGTGCCCCACTTTCCTTCTTGTTCCACTCCCTTGCCCACCCTAGCGCCAAGAGCTAGAAGAATTCAAAGAGAGAATGCGGAAGCGGCGGGAGGAGAAACTCCTTCGAGCTGCCCAGCAGAGCTCCTGAGACCACCAAGCTTTTTAATCCCAGTTCCTCTGCCAACAAAATAAAACAGACTCAGTTCCTCATTGCTCATACAAGTGTTTTATTGTCTGCTTTTAGGGGCCCAGAAGGGCCCAGGATGGTTGAGACCCTCAGGGGCCCTGTGTCTGGGGCTGGGGGCTGCTGTTCCTGCGGAAGCTGAGCGCAGTGGGGTCCTGGGGGGTGAGCAGGGGCTGAGGGCTGAGTGTCCCAGCTCGTTTCTGCACTCCGTCCTGTGAATAAAGGGGGGTTAGTGGGACCGAGAGCAGTGTGGGGCAGAGGTGACAGACATTGGAGGAATCTGGGACCCACCTCCTGGCATGTGCCTGCCTTCTGTGTCCCCATAAAGCATTCTCCTATGTTTCCCTCAATGACCTGCCATTAGGGTAGAGTCTGGGAGTGAGGTGCAGGTCTTGAGGCTCTCCGGGGTTCAGATGAAAACCCTGGTTGTGTAAGGGTTGGCGGATGGTGGATGTATCCAGCCTGTGGGAGATCTCTCATGCCCTCCTCCCTAAGGGTGCTGCTCCAGGAGGGGGGCCTGTTTTCTCCCTTTGTCCTCCCCGAAGCCCTCAGATGTCGGGAGAAGGACCCATGAATTCTCTAGCTCTGACTTTTTAGCACGAGTCCTGCACTGCAGAAAATGATGAACACAGAAGGAGGTGGGGGCCCATGCCCTCCTCGCTGCAGATAGAACAGGGTCCTGGAACGCAGTTGTTTCTAGCCTCTCCTACCTTGGGGCCAATGGGCTGGAAGCCAGGCAGGGCGCTGACCGTCACTCGCTGGTCGTCCATGCGGCGGCCCTGGGTGCTGGCCAGCATGTCCATGAGATTGTCCATCTCAGGTGCTGGGTCACCCTCTATGTGGAGCAGAGATGTGGGCATGGTCATCTTCCCTATCCTTTGCTCCCCACCCCACAAGCCTCCTTGAGTACCCCTGTGCCCCTGTCCCATTCACCGTCTGCCCCCCTGCAGAATCCCCACACCCAGGCTCACGGTGCTCCAGGGTCTGTCCTGCCCCAGCCTTCAGCGAACAGCGCTGCTCCTCCATCCGGTCACCCTGCACGTGGCTCAGCAGGTTGAAGAAGCCCTCCTGGTCTGGCGAGCCTGCCTGGGGACAGGTACACTCGGTCTGTGCGGGGACTCCCCTCGGCCCTCCTTGGCAGTAGGCTACCACCCTCACCCTGGGGCAGTCCTCCAGCCCCCTTAGCTCTCACCATGGTCCTCGAGGATGTATCACTCTGCAGAGCTGCTTCAGAATGAGACCCGACCCTCCTTCCCAATCCCAGCCCCAGCCCCAGGGGCTCTGGCCGGCAGCACTGCTTCACGTGGTGTCACCTCAGGGGACAGTCTATGTGTGACAGCATCCCACCGTCCTAGATCGGGGCCTCACTAGGGGTAGCCTGGGGGCTGGGACACAGACCAGGGGATCTGGGCTCGGAACCGTCTTTAATTCCCAGCGCCTGCCACCTCCTGGGGTCCGCACCAAGAGCCCTGCCCTGTGCCCCAGGGGCGGGGGCTGGGCACACAGACCCTCTGAACACCAGCACCTCTCTGCGGTGGCAACTGGGTCAGGGGACTCCAGAGACTCGCTTGCTAATTAGGTGCCCTACAAATGAACCAGTCCTGTCAGTCTCAGGCTCTGAGGGTTCCAGCAGCTGCAGGTCTGTAGGGGCAGGGCCTGCTTACCTTGCCTAGCAGGCACAAGCCCCCTTCTTGTCCCTTCTCATCCTTCTCCATTACGGTCCCTCCCCTGGGCTCCATCCACTTCGCCACTGGCTTCTGCCCCAGCCCCTCACCAGCAAGGGCCTTTTAAACAGCGCACTCCCACCCTAAATCCTCAGCTCATGCCGCATCTGCTCCCGCCCAAGCTTAAACCCCATAAAGATGATCCAGATAATCATCTACCTGGACCGCAGCCAGGCCTGGCGTGGGCGCAGGGGGCGGGGTGCCCTGGGTTTGGAATTCCCTGGGCCCAGCACAATTCACTGACTACAAGGACTAAGTTGAGGTGTGGAAGAGGTCAGGCCAATTAGAGGCAGTGAGTCTGAAGCCCACCCACATGGACTAGTGCAGGTTGTCCCAGCCAGCCAGCCCCTACACCCAGCTAGCCCCCCACCCCCCACGACCTCTTCCTGCTGGAAGGCAGTTGCCCCCTGCAGAGAGAGCCCAGGAGCCTTGTCACCCGGTTCCTCGAGGCACAGTGCAATGGCAGACAGAGCTCTGGCTCTGCCTCCCAGATTCCAAGGAGCTTTCTGGTCACCCCGGGGTCTAGCTGCCCATCCCAGGTCCCAGAATGAGAAAATCTGGGCTCCCCTGTTCACCTGCCACCCAGATATCAGCGTGAGGGGTTTCTGAGCCATCGCCACCCCAACCCTGAGTGATGACAGGAGGAGAGGACATCCCTGTCCTTTCCACCTAGCAGCTGTTTCTGTGGGTGGCATAGGAGCCCCGCCCCTGCTCCGGGGTGCCTCTCTGGAAAACTGCTAAGGCTGCCATTACCGCTGCCTGCAGGGCCCATCTACTCCCACATTCTGCGTGGATAGTATGGCCCTGCTCCTGACACAGTGTTGCCAGGGGACTGCCAGAGCCAGCACCACAAACTAGGTGGCTCAGAGCAGCACAGGTTTAGCATCTCACTGTCCTGGGGACCGAAGGTTTGAAATGAGGTGCAGCGAGGCTTCCTTGTTGCTTGATGCTTGTTGCTCTCAGGGTCCTTCCTTGTCCCTCTCCAGCTTCTGGTGGCTGCTTACTGTCATTAGTGGCCCTTGACCTGGGAATTCAGCACTTCAGTCTCTGCCTATGTGGACACATGGCCTTCCTGAGTGTCCCTGTGTGTATCAGCCTCCTCCTTTTTTCAAGGTACTGAGGATTGAACACAGGGACTTTCTACCACTGAGCTATATCCTCAGCCCCTTTTCTTATTTTGTTTTTCTTCTTTTTTGGGCGTATGGGGTCTTGCTATGTAGTTCAGGCTGGCCTTGAACTCACTGTGTAGCCTACTCTGGCCTGGAACACTTGGCGATCCTTCTGTCTCAGTTTCCTGACTGCTGCGATTATAGGTGTGTGTCACTATGTCTGGCTGTTATTTTATTTTGAGTCAGGGTCTCGCTAAATTGCCTAAGAGGGCATTAAACTCCAGAGAGAGTGGGATTACCAACACGCACCACCACATCCTGTCACAAGGCCATCTCATGGGGACATCAGTCATCTTGGGGGAGGGGCTCACTCTCCTCTAGTATGACCTCATTAACCAATTTCATCTCTTATGACCCTATTTTCAAAAAAGGTTACATTCTGAGGTACTGGGGCTTAGAGCCAGAGCATATATTGGGCAGGGGAGTTGGTGGGTTTCCTGGCATCAGGGAACACAGCCCATAAAGTTGGAAGACTCTGGTCACCCCCATTGAGTATAGTGGAGGGTGTTAGGTCCTATGGACTCTTAACCTAGGATCAGGCTGAGAAATGGAGGTGGTTCCAGGTCCTCTCTTGGCATCTCCAACCCACCTTCCTGCTTCCTCTGTTCTGTCTTGAAAAATAAGAGAAGGGCTGGGGATGTAGCTCAGTGCAAATGACCTAGATTCAATCCCTAATATTGAAAAAACAAAGAAAGAAAAAAAAGCCCAGGCTCCCATCTAAGGTGGCCAGCCGGTGACTGTCATAGTTTTGCTATGGGTTAGTCTGGTTCTTTTCTAACTCCAGCCATGCTGTGTTAGTGGGCGCACCTAATGGTCGCACTCCTTCCTGTGTGTCTCAGGGGCAGAGGGATGCCTGCAGCCCCTGGGTGACACTTGATTCCGGTGGTGCTGGGAATAGAACCCAGGCCCTTGATCTTGCAGGGGACCAGTGCCCTATCACTGAGCTACGATCCCAGGTCTGGAAAATGATGAATAAACATGCTCAAGTGAGGAACACGTTCTGACCAGCAGGGTTCTCTGCACTCGCACACATCATCTAATAGATCTCAGACTTCCTTTGAGTTCTGCTGAAACCACTTTCTAGGTGACAAGAGCAAGCCCTGAAATTCTGTCAAATGTGATTTTTTTTTTAAATGCTGGGGATTGGACCTATGGTAGGCAAGCCATTGAGCTACATCTTTAGCCGTTTTAAATTCAGTTTTGAGACAGAATCTCGCCAAGCTGCTCGGACTGGCCTCGAACTTGCAGTCTTTCTGCCTCAGCCTCCGGAGAAGCTGGGATTGCAGGCATGCACCCCCATGCCCGGCTCTACTGTGACTTTGAGTTGGTCAGTGTTGTGCAGACCTGCTGGTTCTGCTGCTGCTAAACTCTGAGGGTACAGAAACAAGCTGGGCACGGTGCCAGACGTAGGAGCGACGCGGAGCAGAGCTGCGCGGAGATATCCACCCGCCGGCCATGCCTGGGACCGGATCTCTTCCGCAGGAGAGTTGGAGGGGGCGTGGCCAGGTGAGTATGGGCGCGGTCAGGGCAGAGGGGGCGTGGCCCACGTGGGTGACTCGCGTGGCCACGCCCCCACCTTGGGACAGACCCGGAAGCGTCGGAGGCGCTCCTGGGGGAAGATGGCGCCCTCGGGGCTGAAGGCGGTAGTGGGGGAAAGTGAGTGCCCCTCTGGGGTGGGGCTCCGGTTCCCTAGGCGGTTTAGGGGGCGCGGGGTGCAGGGACTCTGGAGGCCCAGGATCCCGGTGGCGGGGAGTTGGGGTCTTGATCCCAGAGGGGCGGCCAGGGACCAGGTCCCAGCTGGATGCCGGAACAAAGTTGGGACTATGGGGTCTGGGGAACCCAGTGGGGACCCAAAAGGACGAGTAGGGGGTGACGCAGACAGGAGCCCAGACTCTCAGTTCTCCTAGGATGCTTGCAAGGCAAGGGCACAGGTGGATTCCCCCCTCCACTGATCTATACGGCTCCCGGGTCTCTGTATCTGACAAAGTTTGGGGCTGGACCCGGGGGCCCCACAGTGCCCTAGTCAGCGATTGCAGGTGGTTTCTGGGAGGTGTCCAGGCCCCACGATGGTGATGTGGGGGGTCACCTTCCCCCAGGCCTCATCACTGAAGCCCCTTGCAGCGGGAGGGCCTAGGGCCCATGTTTGCGGGGGGGGGGGGAAGGGTGGGGGCGCCCCTCCCCCACCCAGTGGTTCCGGTCTCAGCTGCTCCTTCCGCTCCTGCGGTCCTGATAACAGTGGACATGACACTGGCCAGGCCTGTTGACGCCACCCTGTCTCTTCTCCTAGCTACTTCCTCAGTGCAGCATTTCTAATTCTAAAAGGAGCTCACTGTAGAGGGGTTTATAGGGAAATGAGGGGGGAATACAACCAGTGATCCACTTTACAGATGAGGAAACTGAGGCTCAGAGGTTGCTGAGATGACTGAGGTCATGCATCTGAGTCTAAAGGGAGATGGAGCGGAGGCACAGCAAATGGGGAAGCAGAGATCCCCACTTTGCCATCTGTGAATGCATCCCACAATATTTATAAATATTTACTTAGTATTTATTTACTTAATAAATATTTATTAAGTGGCTGCTTATGCCCCAAGCTCTGTGCCACTTAGGCATGTCCATTGTCCCCTCAGATCCTCAGTTTCCTTGCCTGGAAATTGGGGTCATGCCAAGAAGCTACCTCTTGGGATGGGGGGAAGCGTGAAGGGAGTTGAAATGAGAGGACCTGGTAGGACCAGAGGACTGGCACCCTGGCTCCTCCCCTCTCTTCCCTGCAGAAATTCTGAGCGGAGTCATTCGGAGCGTCAAAAAGGATGGAGAATGGAAGGTAGGGGTGAGGCAGGATGTCTGGCTCCCCAGGTCAGAGTCCACTTGGGAGGGAGACCCTGCCTGTGGGGCCCCCAGGAATTCCTTGGAAAGGCTGTTGGTCCACTGGGATGGCATTGGCAGGATGGCTTCTGGGTCCACTTGCCCACCTGGCCCTTGAAACTGAGTTCCACCTATGGCCCTCTGCCCCTCCTGGGGCCAGTTTTGGTCTCTTCTGCCTACATGTGTGCCCATGTTTCCATCTGTCTGTCCATCCGTCTGGACAGGTACTCATTATGGACCACCCGAGCATGCGCATCTTGTCGTCCTGCTGCAAAATGTCGGACATCCTGGCCGAGGGCATCACCAGTGAGTGGCTACCACCGTCTCGTGCTCTGTACATGGAGCCTGAGTGTGGGACCCCTGGGGAATAGCCCTTAAGTGTGAGTCCCAACTGTGCAGAGCCTGACTGGCATCTTAGGTGAGTGACCCCCTAGGTGCACATCTCTTGCTTAGGAACCCCAGATCGTGTAGCCTCTCAGGCATCAGCCCTTGGCCTCTGGCATCCAATTCTCCCAATCTAATCTGAGACTCCCCGTGTATTCCTATCTACATGCCACCCATGTACACCCACTTGTGCCCCTTCCTCTGTTGCTTATAGTTGTGGAAGACATCAACAAACGGCGAGAGCCCATCCCCAGCCTGGAGGCCATTTATTTGCTGAGCCCCACAGAGAAGGTGCTTACATGACTGAACCTTTGAATGTGTGTGTGCATGTGTGTGTGTGTGTGTGTGTGTGTGTGTGTAAGCTGGTATGTGTGTTGCTCTGGGCACATTTGTACATAGCATGGGACAGGCAGCAGCCAGGGTGATGGGTCTGAGGGTGCAGGGTCAGACCTAAAAGAGTGGTCTTTACTCTCCAGTCTGTTCAGGCCCTGATCGCAGACTTTCGGGGGACCCCCACTTTCACCTACAAAGCAGCACACATCTTCTTCACTGACAGTGAGTGAGAGGAATTGGGGTTTGAGGGCTAGGGTGAAGGGGTGTGGTGATAACTCTGATCTGACAGCCCCTTCTGCCCACTCCAGCCTGCCCTGAGCCGCTGTTCAATGAGCTGGGCCGCTCGCGCCTGGCGAAGGTGGTGAAGACGCTGAAAGAGATCCATCTTGCCTTCCTGCCCTACGAGGCCCAGG
The DNA here is from genome assembly GCA_004027455.1 of Hydrochoerus hydrochaeris. Lineage (NCBI taxonomy): Eukaryota > Metazoa > Chordata > Mammalia > Rodentia > Hydrochaeridae > Hydrochoerus > Hydrochoerus hydrochaeris. The sequence continues at coordinate 97,695 of PVLA01004553.1, read as the reverse complement.
TGCAGCCCCAGCTTGTCCTGGGCTGGGGTGGGGTGTCTTGTGGGGGCTGGAAATTGGGCAGCTGTCAGGTGTGGCCTACACTAGTGGCCCTGGCTCTTCTGTCCGCTAGGTGTTCTCCCTGGATGCCCCTCACAGCACCTACAACCTCTACTGCCCCTTCCGGGCAAAGGAGCGGGTACGGCAGCTCGAGGCGCTGGCCCAGCAAATCGCCACACTGTGTGCCACACTGCAGGAGTACCCGGCTATCCGCTACCACAAGTGGGATCCCAGCCCAGCCCTGTTCCCAGTGCTGCCCTCTGACCTTTGTCTTCACTCTGCATCTGACCTCTAACTTCTCTGCTGGCCCTGACTCTTGCCCTCAACCCCAGTCTCGACCCCCAGTCTGTGCCCAGCCCTCCCAGGCCCCGTGTCTGCTGATGCTTTCTGTCTGCCTGCCTCCAGGGGCCCGGAGGACACTGCCCAACTGGCCCATGCAGTCCTGGCCAAGCTGAATGCCTTCAAGGCGGACAATCCCAGTCTGGGCGAGGTGAGGGGGCCCTGGGTAGGTGGGTGGGCTGAGCCCCACAGGGGCAGGCCCTCATCTTTGTTGCACACCTCCCTCCTGCCCAGGGTCCTGAGAAAACCCGCTCACAGCTGCTGATCATGGATCGGGCCGCAGACCCCGTGTCACCCTTGCTGCACGAGCTCACTTTCCAGGCCATGGCCTATGACCTGCTGGACATCGAACAGGACACGTACAGGTGAGCCTAGCCTTCCATCACCGTTGCCCCTAGGCTGAGTCCCGGTTCTCACCGCATGGCCCTGACCCTCTTGTCTCTGCGTGCCCCCCTCCACCCCGCAGGTACGAGACCACTGGGCTGAGCGAAGCACGGGAGAAGGCCGTGCTCCTGGACGAGGACGATGAGCTGTGGGTGGAGCTTCGGCACATGCACATCGCCGACGTATCCAAGTGCGAACGCAAGCTGGTGCTGTGGGGTGGGACCTCAGTCTGGTCACCAGTGTGAGCCTGTTTTACACAGCCTTGGGTGGGTGCACACTCTAAGCCACGCCCATAAGGCGTGTCCTCTGCAAAGCCATGCCCAACCACAAGCCACACCCCTCTACGGGACTCTCCTCCTCCTCCAACCTAGTGCCCGCCCCCCTGCCCTCCCACCTGGCTAGGAAAGTCACCGAGCTTCTGAAGACCTTCTGTGAGAGCAAGAGGATGACCACTGACAAGGTAGGAGTGCGGCTGCGTCCTGAGCCGCAACTGCGACCCCCCCACAGTGGGTCCTGGCCTCACACTGCACCCACCCGCCCCCCACAGGCCAACATTAAAGACCTGTCCCACATCCTGAAAAAGATGCCGCAGTACCAGAAGGAGCTGAACAAGGTGAGCTCTGGATTGGTAGAGCCGGGACCCTCGTCCCCATCCTCATCCTTTCTGCCGTGTTGTCTGACTCAGCCTCTTGTCTCCCACCCCTCAGTATTCCACGCACTTGCATTTAGCTGATGACTGCATGAAGCACTTCAAGGGCTCTGTGGAGAAGCTGTGCAGCGTGGAACAGGTGGGCGGGGCGTGATGGGGCGGGGCCTCAGTGAGGGACGCCTCTTTAGGGGCTTACAGAGGAGAGGCCTAGGGAAGGGGTGGGGCCTCAGGGTGGGTGGGGCCTTGGGAAGGGGTG
>PVLA01004553.1:0-95931 GCA_004027455.1 Hydrochoerus hydrochaeris | reverse complement strand
AGGGTGAGAAAATCAAGGACGCCATGAAGCTGATTGTCCCTGTGCTGCTGGACGCCGCCGTGCCGCCCTATGACAAGATCCGGGTTCTGCTGCTCTACATCCTTCTGCGGAATGGTGGGAGTGGGCAGAGGGTCCCGGGACACCACAGAACTGTGTGTCTCCAGCAATCCTGGGAGCCCTTCACCCCACAGCTCCCCTCTTGGGGCCCTGTGAGCACCTCCTGGACACAGCATGCCCTCTATTGGCAAGCAGACCCCTGAATCCTTGCCTCCTAGAGACTGGGCCTCAACTGGTGCAGGCCCTATCCGTCTTCTCAGGGCTGCCCAGTTCCCATGGCATGGAGCTCCCCAGATCCTAACTCCAGGGCCTCCACCAGTCCTGGGACGCCTGCCCCTCCCCACCCCGATCTCTTAACCAGGGCCCCACTGGGCCACCTCGCAGCGCCCCTTGTCTCCTAGGTGTGAGTGAAGAGAACCTGGCCAAGCTGATCCAGCATGCCAACGTGCAGGCCTACAGCAGCCTCATCCGTAACCTGGAGCAGTTGGGGGCTGCCGTCACCAACCCTGGGGTAAGCAGGGGTGCAGTGAGGGCGCAGGGACACAGCCCAAGACCTGGTCACTCCATAGGCCCAAGGGGAACAAGGTCCTGGCCACAGTGGTCCCTGCAGCAGTGCATTGTGGGATGTGTAGTTTTGAGCGCTAGGGGCAGGGACACTGCCCCCAGGTTGGAGGGTGGGGCTCGTTTTGACTCCTGGACCCCTTGGGGATGCCCTGCCCCGCCTCTGCCCCATTCACACTTACAGCTTCTTGTGCTGGACTCTCTGTTTAGCATCTGCCTCTCTCTGGCCCCTGCTCCTGCCTTCTCCACACCCTCCCACCCCACAGTCCTCATCTCTTGCTCTCTGTCACTGTCCCTGTCATTTTTTGTTCCACTGCACCTTCTCTGTACATTCCCTGCGTGAGTCCCAGTCCTGTCTGTAACCTGCCTCCTTCCCCCTGGCCTCCGACGCCCCCACCTGGCCCCACTCACAGGGCTCGGGGAGCCCAAGCCGGCTGGAGCGGAGGGAGCGCACAGAACCCACCTATCAGCTGTCCCGCTGGACTCCGGTCATCAAGGACGTCATGGAGGTACCTGGGGGTGCTGGGGCTGCCACCCCATTTCCTCCGATCCAGGCAGCAGCTCAGCCTCCCAGCACTAAGCCCCAGGGCTTAGCGGAAAATCCCTCATTACTGCATTCCCTGGTACCCAACCTCCTCCTATGCCCGCTCTCCCCTGTTCCCACCCCCAGGCACCACCCACAGGGTCCCCAGCTGTCCTGGGAGCAGCATTGGGGGCCTAGCCTGTCCAGCTTTGGCTCCACCATCCCATGGATCTCCGATGCCTAGACTCTGAGGTCCCATGGAGCAGGAGGTGTGGGTGACTTCCTGTCTGCCAGGAAGTTGGCCCCTAAACCCAGGGCCTGCCCCTCTGGCCACCCAGGATGCCGTGGAAGACCGGCTGGACCGCAAGCTGTGGCCCTTCGTGTCTGACCCCGCCCCCACGCCCAGCTCTCAGGCTGCGGTCAGGTGGGGCCCTGGGGATACGTACCCTGACTCCCAGCTGGACCTGTGCGGGTGAGGGAGCACACGTGTGTCTCCGCCTGGCGTGACCACCCCCATCCCCACCCCTTTTCTTCTGGAAGTGCCCGTTTTGGCCATTGGCACAAGAACAAGGTGGGCGTGGAAGCTCGGGCTGGGCCCAGGCTCATCGTGTATGTTGTGGGCGGCATGGCCATGTCAGAGATGAGGGCTGCCTACGAGGTGACCAGAGCCACTGAGGGCAAGTGGGAGGTGCTTGTTGGTGAGTGGCTGGACTGGGGTTCCAGAGAATGATGATTGTTGGGTCCTGGGGGGCTTGGGCAGCAGATTCTGGGGTCTTAGAGCTGAGGCTAGACTCTGGGATCCCAGTAAGGTTGGTGTTGGAATTTGGGATCCAGGGCCAGGGGGCTCCAGCTGGGATTTGGGTCCCCAGGGCTCACCTGGGTCCTGGACCCCTGTTTTCTTAAGTCTCCAGACTCCTGTGTCCTTAGGCAGTCAGAGGCCAGGTCTCTGGGACAGGGAGGGGTCCACTTGCCGAGACCCCGGCTGGGCCCACCTCCCTGACCCTGCTTGCCTCTGTCCAGGCTCTTCTCACATCCTCACCCCGACCCGGTTCCTGGATGACCTCAAGACCTTGGACCAGAGGCTGGAAGACGTACCCCTGCCCTGACCTGTGCCCTTGCCCTCTGCAGAGAAATAAACTCCCTCCTCCCCACTGGCCAGTGCCCACACCTTGCTTTCTTTCAGAGGGAGCTGGCCAGCAGGCTGCCCCAGGGCCCTGCCTGCCTTTCAGGGAGGCTAAGAGCCTGGCTTTAGTTTGACAATGGCAGCTCTAGGTCGATTCACCTGCAGTGAGGCCTGGCTGCCTTGCTGGTCCCCCGCCCCCAGCCAGTGATAGCAGCCACTTTTCAGAGAGGACAGCAGGGGTTTGGGACAGCTGGTGGTGTGGGTGTCACTTCTTTGTTACTGGGCTTCTCCTGTCTTCTGTCTGGCAGTAGTAGTAGTTTGGTTATTTGAGACATTCTTGCCATATAGTCTGGGTTGGCTTTCAACATAGGATCCTCCTGTCTCAGCCTCTTAAGAGAGCTGAGATTCTCAGCAGGAACTGTTCCCATGGGACCCACAGCCACAGAGGCTGGGACTCTCCCTGGCTCCAGGAGTCAGACTGTGTGTTCAAGCAGGGACAGGCACTTGGCAAACCCTTCCTACTTCACCAGAGCCCCAGGGTTCCCCTCCTTCTTTGCAGGACTTATCAGAGCCTTCAGTTGGTGTTTGCTAGGGTTGCAGTCACAAAACTCAGATGGCATGGTTTAACAGCAATTTATTATCCTGCAGTTCTGGAGGCTGTGTATTTGAGATGAGAGAGTGTTGGGTAGGGTCTCTTTCTCTCTTTCTGTTTGTCTTTTGGAGACAGGGTCTCACTATGCAGTTCAGGCTGGCCTTGAGCTCACTTTGTAGCCCGGGCTGGTCTCGAACTTGTGCCACCACATCTGGCATTCTCTTTTATTTTTTTTGAGGCAGTGTAGCACAGGCTGGTGTTGGCATTGAGTGTGGCAGTCTCCTGCCTCAGCCTCCCGAGCGCCTACCTGACCGAGCTCTCTTCTCGACCCGGTCGTTTATATAGGTCTGTGTCCTAATTTCCTCTTTGAAAATTAAAAACCTCTAGGGATTTACTTTCAATTCTTAGAGCATTTACAAAAACTAATGGGATTCATTTGGGCAGATTTTTACCTACATTGATCCTTCTCACCTTTCCACCCCCTCTTCTGGTTCACATTTAATTTCCTCCTCCACTTAATTATCCCAGAGGGGCAAGGGCTCAGACTTTCGGGTCTTGGCAAAGTCCTTGTGGGACTAGGAGAGGAGAACCCACCAGGGTCCGGGGCCAGTGAGGCTTTTGTGCCCACACTGGCAGGGCAGGCCAGGGGCAGTGGGCAATCCCAGGCCAGACCACGCGGGGGCAGGGCGGGGGTGGGGAAGCCGCCCCCGGGCTGCTTTTCATCCTTGCGTCACCTTTGGGGCACCCCAGACTCTCCTGAGCTTGGGGGTCACCGATTTTTTTCTTTCTGTACTAGGAATCGAACTCAGGACTTTGCGCTTGCCAGCCAGGTGCTGTGCGCTGGGCTACATCCCCAGGCCCCGGTCACCGACCTTTTTAAACACTCAGTAAGAGGGGCCCTCGAAGCTCCATGCACCGGCGGTGCCGCGGTGAGGGGACATCTTCCTGTCTCAGCCTCCCGAGCAGCTGGGAGACCAGAGCCACATAGCGCGTGGAGATGGGGTGGGGGAGGTCGCGGGTCCTTGACCGGGCGGCAGGGCGCCCTGGGCGAGAGGCGCGGGGTGGAGCCAGTCCTTGGCCCCACTTTGGCAGTGTTGGCTCGGATCTCAGGGACGGCTGGTGTTGGGCCGCTCCGCAGGCGCCAGGGGGCGCTGGGGCCCCAGTGTTCCCGCGGCTTTGACTGCAGACGCGTGTGTCCGTGGGGGCTCCGGCGACCCTAGTTAGAAGCCACAGAAAAAGAGGCAAAGGTGACTGAGTGGCTCTGAGCGGAGGCAAAACGCAGTTCCTTAGGCTGCCTCTGTGTCCGCTGCTTCGTTATGACCAGATGACCTCGTGTTTCAGCTCTAAAGAAAAAGTTGCCTGCAGAGGCACACACGGGCCCCTATGGGCGTGGCAGCTGGCGGGAATCCTCACACCTGGCCTCCTGGCTCTGCAGCTGCATCCCACCTCCCATGTGCCCTGGCTGGAATTCCTGATGTTTCCCAGATCTGCAGCACCCTGGCTGCCTCAGGACCTTTGCACCAACCACTTCCTGTTTTAGCTCAAATGTCAGCCTCCTCCCAGAGGCCTCCACTTCCCATCCTGCAGCATTTCTCACTCTTCGGTTCCTTTCATGACACAGAATGCTCCACGTTCTGGGTTTTCTTGGTTGATGCATATAGCTTGTCCCCTGCATTCCAACTCTCTTATTGCTCCTGTAAGCAGGTGGTGAGAACCATGGCCTCCCTCAACATCAGATTCTGATGCAAGCAGAATCCTATGACCTGGCTCGCATCAGGGGGTCTGTAAAGTCACCTGGCTGTAACTCACCCTGGGGACTCGGGGCGTCGCTGCCCCTGGTTCCCAGGAATCTCCCCAGTAAGGTGTTAGCAACCCTCTGTTTCTTCACCCAGTCTCCTCCTCCCCTCCCTTCTCCCTGCCCTTCTCTCTCCTCACCCCCCTTTTCCTCCCTTTGCCCAGTACTAGAGTACTGGGAATGTCACCCAGGACCTCGTGAATACCAGGCAAATCGTCCTCTGCTGAACCACACACATCCCCAGCCCTTGCCGTCTTAATTTTCAGTAAAGGTCTCCATAAATTACCCAGGCTGCCCTTGAACTTGTGATCCTCCAGCCTCATCCTCCTGAGTAGCTGGGATGTGGGCGTGCACCATCATGGCCAACTCTGCCCCTTCCCAGCTGTGGATTACTGCCAGCCCCATCCTTCCTTCCCTGAAGAAACTACGCTTCTAGAAAGAGCTTTTTCTCTCTCCCTCAGCAGTTCAGCTTGTATGGAAAGTAACAGCTGGATTTTCTTTCTTTCTTTCTTTCTTTCTTTCTTTCTTTCTTTCTTTCTTTCTTTCTCCTTCCTTCCTTCCTTCCTTCCTTCCTTCCTTCCTTCCTTCCTTCTTCCTTCTTCCTTCTTCCTTCTTCCTTCTTCCTTCTTTGTCTTTTGAGACAGTCCATGTAGTTCAGGCTGGCCTCAAACTCAGAGAGATCCTCCTGTCTCAGCCTCCCAAGTGCTAGGATGACAGGTGTGTGCCCCCACATGGGCTGGAGGTGCTCACTTCGGGTACCAGAGACTCAAGCTTCAGATCCCAGGGCCAAAACTTGCTCAACCTGTAGGAGCCTCTGTCCAGGGTGACCCGAAGCTGCAGCTCGGGCTCATGAGGAGGTGGTGAGTTGGGAACCTGGAGACCAGAGTGGGGAAATCCAACGTGGCCAGGCCTGCAGAGGGGGCTGGTGGCTGCAGGCAGAAGAGGAAGCAATGTGGCTCAATCAGCCAAGGGGAGCCCGGGTTGGGGGCCAAGGGGAAGCAAGGGATCTGAGACTCGGGGACCAGATGTGGAGGCAACTTCCCTTTTTAATTTTTTTTTAACAAGGGAAAGTTGCTCAAAAATCTTAAAAAACACTAATTAACCAACTGCTGCTACTAGGAACATTGTGAAAAAGTGTTGGATGAGGAAACCGCTCTGGGAGGGGAAAGGTTTTGCTCCAAGCGAGGACCTGAGATGGCAGCCTGGCCCGGCCAACAAAACAGGCCCTGGTGTCCCTGAGGTTTTTCCTGGGACCACTTTGAGGCCAGTGGTTGGAGGGTTTCCCGAAATCAGCAAACAGAAGGCCTGGCTTAAGTCTTTGCCACATTCTGTGCCCTGACCTGCATAACTGATGTAGTCACATAAAACAGCCCTGCTGTTGTGGTGGTCTCAGTGTTTGGGAGGCTGAGGCAGGAGGATCACACAAGTTCAAGGCCAGTTTGGACTACATTGTGAGACTCTGTCCTTTTTTTTTTAAAGTTCTCAATGTGGCCTTGTGAGATCATTACTAATAATGTGACACTCCAATCTTTTTTTTTTTTAGTCTAAACAACTTTGCTAAAGGAACAAAATTAGAGCTCCTACCCTCCCCAGTCCCATGACTTATCACACAGTTACACCAATCATGACAAAACAACATTGATATCAAGACAGACAAACCACCAAAGCACCAATATGAAGTCCCAAAATAGATACCAGCATAACAGACAATTGATTTCTGGCAAAGATGCAAAAGCAATTAAGTGGAGAAAGAACTGTACCCTCAATAATTATTCTGGGACAACTGGATGTCCACATGCAAAAAACCCAAACCTTATAGCACATCAAAAATTTCTTAAGACATCCAAAAGTCAACTCAAAGTGGTTCACAGTGGGTTAGTTAAAATAAAGGCAGGTGCAGCCTGGGTCATTGCTTTGCTGAAGTCATTCTCTCTGGCACAAAATCCTTATCTTCTCCTTATCATACTAATGAAACAATGCTGTGATTATGCATGACACAGTTATGTCACCATTAAGTATGTTCTCAAGGCACATCCATTTACCTATAAAAACGCCCAGTTTATCATTCTTTATGGCTGAATAGTATTCCATATTATAGAAATACCACATCTTTTTTATCCATTCCTCAGTCAAATGCTCCAATTTTTTTTTGAGAGAGGGTCTCACAATGCAGTTTAGGCTGGCTTTGAACTCACAGTGTGATTTCACTGTGAGGGCTCAGCCCCCTGCATGCTGGGATTATAGGCGTGCACCATCACACCTGGCTGCTCCAATCTTACAGATTGGGAAACAGGCTCAGAGCTGCTTCGAAGCTTGCTTGCGGCCATAAGGAGCCGGACTAGATCCCAGGAAGGGGTCTCGGAGTCCTTCATGCATATCTACCCCGAATCCTTTTGCTCTGTTTTTGAGTTTGAGACAGGGTTTTACTTAATCAGAATGTTGCCCAGGCTGAGCTCAAACTTGTGATCCTCCTGCCTCAGCCTCCAAGAGTGCTGGGCTGACAGGGCTGTAGATCACTTGTGTCTCGCATGGCTGTGCTGGGAAGCTCAGGTGAAGATGTTCAAGCTCTGTGTTTGAGCAGTTTGCAGAAACTTTGAGGTTTTACAGAAAGGGGAACAAAGGCAGGACTGTGGGTTTGTGTCGCTGCCATCCGGGCCATCCTGGGCCATCCTGGGTGAGTTGTGGTCCTGCCGACCTGCTTCGGGGTGAGGCCTATGGGTCCTGGCAGTCAGCGTTGAAGGCCATGACAGCTGGGATGGCGCAGTTCCTGTGTGGGGTGATGGCTCCTGCACTGGGGGGATCCCAGGTGACCTTCAGGGCTCTGTTTCTCCGGAGTCTATCCGAAGGCTTAAGGACAGTGACCCAGGACCTGCAGGCATTGCTGTAGTGGGTCCGGAGGGGACATTGTAAATGCTGCTAACCGGATGTCCCTGAAGACCCTGGAAAGCACTTTACTTACTCTGTTTTCTGTTTTGTTTTAGATAGGGCCTCACTGGACAGCCCAGGCTGGCGCTGACTGCGTGGCGATCCTCCCGCCTCAGCCCCCTGAGTGCTGGGGTGACAGGTGTGCACCACCACGTCCAACACTGTACTTGCTGTCATCTTGGTATCTGCTACCTGAAGAGGGATGGAACAGGCCAGGTAAAACTAAGGTTAATAAATAGACCCAGTCCTTAAGAGTTAACCAGACAACATGCAGAGCTGACCCCCATTTTAAGGCAGTAAGGGACACAGAAAGGAAGGCAGATGTGCTCAGGTTTGATCTGCTTCTAGGTATACGCTGGGTACATGGAGGGCCAGCCTCTGTGGCCCCATTCCCACGTCAGCTGGCAGGGGGCCTGCTGTGAAGCGGAAGGAGAATGCTTTGGTCTAAAAGTGAGCATTTTAAGTAGGCAGGGTGGCGAACACCCGTCATCCCAGCATTCAGGAGGCTGAGGAAGGAAGATCACAGTGAGTTCAAGGCCAGCCTTAATGCATACTGAGATCCTGTCTCAACAAACAAATAAACAAATGGGGAAAAAAGCGAACAAGTAGAGAGACCTAATAGCCAACATAAGGACTATAGGCACTAAGAATGTTCCATAATTGGGATTTTTGCTAAAAGAAATGATTTTAGGTTTTCTTACCACACAGGTGTGAACACAATGGGTAACTAAGTGAAATGATGAATATGTTAATTTGACTACTGCAATCATTTTACTATCTGTATTTCCAAACATATACACTTTAAACATCTACAATAAAATGCATGAGAGAAAAAGGAAAGTTAGAGAAATTTTCTCAAAAGATCATTGCTTTTTTTTTTTCCTTTCAAGGAAAAAGAAAGGCTGGAGGGTTTCAAGTTTGAGGCTGGCCTAGGCAACTTAGCAAGGCTCCGTTATAAAATAAAATAAAATATAAAAACAAAATGTAGCCAGGCATGGTGGTGCATGCGTGTATTTCTAGCACTTGGGAGGCTGAAGCAGGAGGATCACTGTGAGTATGAGGCCAGCCTGGGCTACATAGGGAATTCAAGGGCAGCCTGAACTACATAGTAAGACCCTGTCTCAGAAAACAAAAAAAACTTACAGCATTTGCAAAGCTTGAGTGCAATTCCCAGTGCTGGGAAGAAAAACAAGAAAAAGAAAGAAAGAAAGAGAGAGAGAGAAAGAAAAAAAGAAAAGAAAAGAAAAAAGAAAAGAAGGAAAGCTGATCTGGCATAGCAGCTGTGGCCATCCAAGAAGTGTCTCTCCCTGTCTCATCATGGCCGAATGTGACAGTCCTGGTGCCAGACCCGGACTTGTGTTCGATTCCTGGCTCTGGCTCTGACTTGCTGTGTGGCCCAGGACAAGTTGTTCAGCCTCTGGACCTTGTTCTTCTGTCCATGAGACAGAGATGCTGACTCCAGCTAACGGGGTGGCCGTGGGGAGGAAACAAGTTCATGTATGTAACCCATTCCCCACAGGGCTGAGTCCTCCTCTGAGGGTGGACAGGGCAGCTCAGATGTAGCCAAGGGATCCCTGAAATCAGGGGTTTTTCAGGTTCACCAACAGGTAGCAGCAGGTTCCCCAAAGAAAGTCTGAAGTCCTTTGTAACAGAAGATGCCCCTACCCCACCCCGCCCAGCCAGTATGTGTCAGTGTCTCAGTTGCCCAGGTAACAGTCCCTGTTCCAGTTCCAGTTGCTCCTGTCTCAGGGTTTTCAGGAGGTGACTGAGTCATTTGTGTGTGAGGCTGGGATTAAGGGTGTGTGATAACTAAACTGCTTTAGCATAGATCTGGGTGTGGTTTGTAGCCTGGGTGGGATAAAAGGGAAAAGGATGCTGTCACTGCTCCTGATGTTGCTGCTTCTTTTCTGCCCTGCCACGGACTGTTTCTCTCCTACAGTGCTCCTCTGCCATGCCACCCTGCCTTGGAGTCAGCGGACTATGGACTGAAACGTCTGCAAACCATGACTTAACATAAACCTTTGCTGCTTTAACTTGTGATGTTGGGTATTTTGTCCTGGCAATGAGAAAATAACTAAGGCAATGGAACACTTTAAAGCTTTTCACTTCCCCTTTCCCTCTCTCCCTCCCTTAACCCTCAGTCTATAAGACCCCCTTCCTGTTTGCAAAGGATCTAGATCCCGATTTCCTTCTATCAAATTTTTATTTTCACTTACTCTTTGCCTGACTAACATGAGAGACACCATATAGTAGTTAAGCTCACCTGTCTGATTTATTTCACTTAACACTGTATTTTCCAGGTGTATCCATTTTCCTACCAGTGTCTTGAATTTATTCTTCCATTATGTATAGATACCACATTTTCTGCATCCATTCATCTGTTGATGGATTTATAGGCTATTTCCAGAATTTAGCTATTATGAATTGTGCTGCTACAAACATGGGTACACATGGGTCACTGTAGCATGATGTCTTTAGTTCTTTTGGGAGGACCCCTAGAAGGGGACTAGCTGGGTTGAAATGGAATTTCTAATTTTAGTCTTTTGAGGGATCTCCACGCTGATTTTCATGCTGGGGTGCAACAGTTTACACTCACACCAATGAAGGAGTGTTCCTTTTTCACCACAGCCATACTGGCATTAGTTGATTTTTTTTTTTTTTTGTACTGGGGATTGAACTCATGACCTTGTGCTTGCCAGGCAGGTGCTTAGGCTAAATCCCCAGCCCAGTTATTTGATTTCTTTTTTAAAAAATTTTTTTAAAAATTTAAATTAAAAAAAAATTATTCTGAAGGTAGCAGAAAAACAATAGAACATGACGGAACAAAGTCAATCGAGACAATACAGTAAATCTGGTACAGAACTTCACAGCAGGTTACCGGGATAACAGCAATAGGTACCATAGTATATCTCATTATCTTCACAACAGGTGTCTAGTCAATTAGGTATGGCAAAATCAAACCAAAGACAGAACATTATAAAATCAATTGAAAGAGAATATTGAAAAGAGTAAAGCAATTAATCATAATGAATCAAAACTGAAAACAACATTGCTTTCAAAGAGAAGATGGAGGAGACCCCCATATTTGCTATATTGCATGCAGTCATCATGCCAAGAGATGCTCAGACCTCTGTTCCCAGCTGCTAAACGGGAGGGGCGGGTTGGGATGTTGGACTCCAAGCACGTGCACCAGTAGGCTCACAGGAGACACTACTGGATCTGCTCCTGGCTCAGGCCAGAGGAAGGTGCTCACCAAGAGGGCGGGCGAATCGCTTCCTTCTGCCTGATTTCTTAATGATAGCCATATTTCTGGAGTGAGATGGAATTGTTTTAATTTGCATTTCTCTAATAACGTGATGCTGAGTGTTTTTCCCTATGTTTATCAGCCATTTGTGCTTCTTTTGAGAAGTGTCTTCATTTTACTCCCTACCCCCCATTTTTTGATTGGGTCTTTTATACGGGTGTGTGTGTAAATTTTTGAGTTCTTTATGTATGCCAGGCATTAGTCTTCTGTCTGCGTCATAGCTGGCAATTTTCCCCCATCCTGTAGGCTCTCGCTTCACCGTGTTGGTTGTTTTTTTTGCTGTGTAGAAGCTTTTTAACTTGATGATCCCATTTGTTGATTCTCAGTGTTAATTCTTGTGCCATTGGGGTTCTCTCCAGCTTCGACTTCAAGAGCTGCACCTGTATAATCTTTCAGTAGGTTCAATGTTTCTGTTTTTAGTGTTTAGATCTTTGCTTTGTTTTGATTTTTGTTTTGTCCATGGTGAAGGAGAAGATTCTGGCTTCAATCTCCTGCACATAGATAAAGCTTTGACTTTTGCTTCCCATCATTTTCACTGGCAAGCAAGTGGTGTCGGGGTTTCTTTTCTGATTTGCTACAGGCCCCTATCATCCCTGCCTCATCACCAGAGCAACAGGTTACTATCTAGTCAGGCAGCCAATCAGAAGCCTGGGTTTTCTCCGGAGGCTGGTAGCGGTTTCTAGTCTTCTGAGTGATTGATGGTTGATGCAAGTCCTCTTTGTTCAAATTAGATTTCAAGGACAAAAGCATATTAACTGGAGGAGAAAAAGCCACTGACAGCTGTGAATATTCATAAGAAAAACCAGTGTATGAGGCAGAAAAATCCAATGTGGCTTCATGAGGCAGGGACTCTTTTCCTTTGGGGGCTTTTAGAAACTCTTGTTCTGCCTAACTATAGTTTAAAAGATAAGCATTGGCTTTTGCAGATGGGAAGGAGACCAAGAGGCAGAAGGATCAGGGAGAGAAGGAAAGGGAAGGAATGAAAAAAGAATTAAGGTGTGTTATGTACAAGCAGCAGCCACCTAGGAGAAATTTAATCATTAAGTTCTACAAATATGCACTAATAAAACTTTTTTTTAAAAAAAAATAAGCATTGGATGGTGATGGTTACATGTCTGTATGCATATGACACAATAAAACCTAATTTAGATAAACCCTTCTTATGAAAAATAAAACATTCACACAGCAGGCAGATATCTATACCTACACCCATGTATATATCTGCATCTACATCATCTATATGTACATCTATATCTCCCCGTTTTAAACTCTGCTTGGGAAAACAAGACACACAGCAGGCCAATGCATCTATATCTACATCATCTGTACTTACATAGTCTATATCTTTATGCATAACTTCATCTATATCTTTGTTAAAATGCATCCAACCAGGCCCTTCAAAAAACATAGTCTATGTAAATTGTGCTTCCATAAAACTGGTTTTAAAATTCCAGACATGTGACTCTTCCATTATTTCCAGGACTTTATTTGAAAGCATTAGAGGTGAAATTGAGGTCAGTTGATGCCTCATTTTTACCGGTCGAAATTGGGCACTGTTACAGATTAAAAACTGGTGGTCAACTTCTTGCCAGCAGAATGAAATCAGCAGGGTGCTGAGGAAAGTTGCCAGCATAAATAGCGATGTGGAGAAGGAGAAGCGAGGCGTTGAGGTGTTGTGGGATTGTGGGATTTGAGGATTGTGGCTTCTCCTACAAGTTGCTGTTTGAGCCGTTGGTTCTCCTGGAGAAGCTCTGGGCCTCACATCAAGCATCACTTCCTGGCTCTGGAGGGGAAGATGTGTGCCGCTTAATCTCCAGGATGAACTCGTCACACTGGCTTCCTGGCATGTACTTGACTGTGTTTGTCGTTGGAGGAGCTTGGGGCCTCCGTGTCGCTGAGGATGGCTGTGGTGCTTTTCAGGACAGCCCTGGTGTTTGTTGTGAGCATGACTTCTCGGCTCCAGCGTAGAACCGTCAACCTACCAGCACAGCTCCTTCAGCCTGCTGGCATAGACTTTCTGGCTTCCACTGCTGGCTTTTAGGCCTTCCCAGCACAGATCCATAAAAGAGACTGGTGTGAGTCCTTCTTGTGGGCTCTAGACCTCAGATGAACTCGTGGGAGGCACTGTCAGGGGCTCTAGGACTTCATCTGGACTCATGTAGGACATTGCTGTAGGATCCAGGCCCTTGGCTGAATATTCTGTGTCTTTAGTGTTGTGGACAGATTTCCTGCAGTTTCTTGTGTTAACCCTGTGTGACTATCATAAAATAATAATATAAATTCTGTGTCCTGATTTTAATTGTTCTTTGCTCAACCCCTACTACAATAGGCACATAGCAGGATTTTAGAAGAGAATCAAGGGATACATGGCGCTTGTCATCTGCTGCCCCAAGGGTTTTCAAACCAGATTCCTGGAGAATCCAGAGGTCCCGCATGGCACCCTGCACAGAGCTGTTCCTCTCTCCTGCACCCTTCCAAAGCTCGTATCTGAAAAGTTAAAGCCAGTGTTCTCAAGCATAATCAGAAAACTAAAACAAATTATTTTTCTGGTATAGGGGATGCAACCCAGCACTTGTGATTCCAGGTAAGTGCTCTACCACTAAGTCACCCAGTCCACCAAAAGATTTGTTCTTTTTGCAAAACTCTTTGTTTCTAGGCTGTGTCTGAGAGACTGCAAGAAGGGATGAGCTGGGAGGGGGACTCTGGGAGAGGGGACTCTGGGAGTGGGGAGGTGGAGCATGAAAGTAAGCCCCAAATCTCCCGGAAGGACCAGGGCCAGACAAGAGGGAGACTTGTCCCAAGCAGGCTCCTGAACTCCCTGTCATACTAATTCATTTTCAGTCTCTTAGAATCAGTGCCTCAGGACCTTGGGATGTGCTGTGTCCTCCACCAGAATACCCTCGGTGGCTCATTCTCCCAGTGGCCTTTGACTCCTCTTCCACCATCTCTTCCACAAAATCCTTCCTGGATTCATCCCAGGTGGGGTCAGACAGCAAGGTCAGAAGTTCTCCTGGAACCAGGTTCTTCTCCTTCTGGATGGAAGGGTACCTGAGGCTGCTCAAGCATTCTGGTGGTATCTGCCTTCACTTGGCAGCCAAGGGGTTTACACAGGTGGGTCAGTGTCCATCCATCGCCTGTGGCACACCCAAAGGTTAGCACATAATAGATGCACACTAAACAATGCACCCATTTTGGACCTTTGCTGATTTTACAAAGGGATCTTATGCCCCATAGCACAGTCAATAAAACATGCATGGCCAGGTGAGGTGAGAGAGCACATGTCTATAATCCCAGCACTGGGGAGGCTGAGGCAGGAGGTTGCCATGAGTTCAAGGCCAGCCTGTACTACACAGCGAGACCCTGTCTCAAAAAACATTTTTTTCTTCTGGAGATGGATGGTGACAGTTGCAGAACAATGTGACTGTCCTCAAACCCCCTAAATTGTACACTCAAATATGATCAGTTTTATGCCCCGTGTATTTTACTACATAAAAGTCCACTGTGTTAGAAACAAACAAATAAAAATAATATAACCGCTACACTTACTGAGTCAGGGATCCCACAGAAACTGGCTGGACCTGTCTGCCGGCCACTGTTCGTCAGTTTCTCTGTGGGATTAATCTCAATGGCCCCACTTACTCTGACAGGAGCTGTGGGTGTGAACACGTCACCGGTGCTCATTTGTACAGCCTCATAGTCTCAGCTGGCTGTGAATTCCCTGCTCCTGGATGTGAACCCTTGTTCCTCGGCCTGATCCTCGAAACTCAGCTGCTGGAATTATCTCTGGGCACCACCCCCGGATGGAGAGGGACATTGCTTCTCCCAGGAGGAGGGTGTGGGCCCTCTCTGCAGCCATGAGTCTGCCCCGGGGGACTCCTGTGGGCCCCGTGCTGGCTTCATTGGTGGACAGGTCCTGCATGCGAGGTGTGGCGGATGAAGAGAAAAACAAGAGAGACAGAGCTACGGGATCAGCTGGCCAAAGCCTCTAGAACAGAGCCCCGATCATTTCTTTACTCCAGCCTTTTCCAGACAATCATTGCCGGGGAGCAAGAGGAAATCAGGCGGGGAAATGTTAAGCATACACAGGGCTGTTATTGTTCAGCCGTCTCGGGGAATGATATTGTCCTTGCCGGCTGTCCTGTTTGCTTTCCTTCTGGACTTATCTTAACAAAACCTCTTGTGTTGTCCAAGTGGCATTCCGCGCAGACACAGGCCCTACTTCAGTTCCTTATACACAACTTTTTTTTTAAATGCTCAATGTTCTTGCAAGACTTCCTCCCGAGTACACATTCATGCAACCTGTCAGGTTCCACAGTCCCAGGTTAGCACACAAAATAGGTATTTGGTTAGCAATTCATACCAAACCCTGTAACCCGGAGGTAGGTGGGGCAGGGTGGGGCACCAGGGTACTTACTAGAGAGGATGGGAAAGCCCACACCCAGAGGCCTGTGAGGGAGAGCGGTGGTGCGAATTCAACTGACGGTGTCAGCCAAGCTCACCGAGTGGGTGAGTGATGGCCGCTCCTGTCCTCACTGGATCCCAGCCCAGGGCCCAGGGCCAAAGCTGGGGCTTCGTCTTTGTCCCTGCAGGGATCCAGGCTTCCAGGTCCTCCTCTCCCATGCAGAAGGGGCCTAACTCGGAAGTGGGTCCCTTGTTCCCTCTAGCACCTGCATGATGAAGGCTATGTTCCTCCTCCTCCTCCTCTTCCTCCCCGTCCTGGGGCTGCTGGTGTCCAGTGAGTCACTGTGTCCGGTGGATGAAGCCATCAATCAGAAGATCCGGCAGCAAACCAGCTCCCTAAGTAAGGACCCCCTTTACGCAACCTGACCACAGCCCCAGGGGCTCGAGGACCCTGCTCACCAATCTGCCCCCAGTCCATCCCCAGTGCCAACCAAATCTTCACCTCCAGCCCACCCTAACCGCCTCCGACCCTCACCCAGCCCCATCTCCAGCCAAGGCTCAAACTCAAACCAACTTCCCCAAATCCCACCCCACCCAACCTGCACCCCCAAACCTCACCTTCAAGGCAGAAGGGTTCTGGCCTCTCACCAGGCCTTTCTTTCCCAGGGGAATTTGTCTTTCTTTTGGTGCTGAGGATTGAACCTAGGTCTCCAGCATGCCGGGCGAGTGCTGTCCTACTGAACTACACAGCAGCCCATTCCCAGGGAAGCAGAGCTTTATTCTGAAACAGGGTCTCACTACTAAGTAGCCCAGGATGGGCTTGAAGTTGCAACCTTTCTGCCTCAGCCTCCCAGATAGCTGAGATTACAGGCCTGAACCACCACATCCAGCTACAGGGCAAACCCTGTAGCTGGGCTCTCTGTCTAACTCCGAGTTAGCAGGGCCCTTGGGGCCCTGAGTGTGAAGGGCAGCCTGTGCTCACACATGGTCCCCTCCCCTCCCCTGCAGTTGTAGGGTCTCTGAATACTGTGCAACTGGACTGCAGAAGTGTCTCCTCCAGGGGTTCCCTGGCCACGTGTCCTGAAGGTGAGTACAAATTCCCCCACCCGTGTTCAGCTGGAGCCCCAGCCTTCCCCCTCCATCCCAGCCCAGAGATGCCACCTCCTTACACCCTGGTGCCCCAGGCCCGCGGCCATCCTGCATCCAGCGGCTCCATCTGAGCCCATCCATGCCGCAGCCTCCCACTTCAGGTCCGAGCGCCCCCCAACCCCACCCCAGTCTCCCCGCAGGCTTCACTGTCACTGGCTGCGCATGTGGCTCTGCCTGTGGCTCCTGGGACGTGCGGGCCGAGATCACGTGCCACTGCCAGTGCGCAGGTATGGACTGGACCGCCGCGCGCTGCTGTCGCCTGCAGGTCATCTTTTGAGATGTGGGTGACACAGCATGGCTTTGGGGTCTAAGGAAGGGGAGCTGGAAATAAATCAGGAGATGTGACTGTGCGTGGTTTCTTCAGTGTTGTGAGGCTCTGGGTGCTGATCTGGCCCCCTTGAAAAGCGCCATCTCCTAGCTCCTTAGGGAAGTGGGGAACTTGGACTTTCTGGCACCCACTTTCCTCCTTCCCTGGTGTCCCCCAACTCTTCTTCCAAGAAAGAGACCTCCACGTTGTCTAGCATCATCTCCAGGTGAGGCTTGGAGGCCACCCTGATGGTCACCGTGGGTTCCAGGGCTCCGTAAAACTTCCCAGCTCCTTCTCTGTCCCCCCCACAGGGAGGCTTCACCAGGCTCTAGGTCAGGCTGGTGGCAGATGCATCCAGGAACCCCTGTGTCATGGTGGACTCCCAACTCATCCTTGGCCTGAGCCCTGAGCCCCTAACTTCACACCCCTAAGGCGAGGAGGAGGGACCCCCAGACACAGGCAGTCAGGTGGAGCCTGAGGAATGGCTCCCTCAGCCTGCTGAGGACGTCTACTTGGGGCTGGGAGTCACAAGTTCATGTTTCTGCATGGGTGGCTGCAAGTTCAAACCCTCACAGCCAGCCGTGCCCAGGGCACTTGCATGCTGTGAGTGCTAGACCTGAAGAGCCAGCTGGTGTGGTAGCACACACCTGTGATCCCAGCTGCCCAGGAGGCTGAAGCAGGAGGATTTCGAGTCTGAGCTCAGCCTGGACAACTTAGCAAGACCTTGTTTGGCAAACAAGAAAGGAGTTGGGGTGCAGCCCAGTGTGAGACCTTGGGTTCAATTCCTAATATGGCAAAACAAAAGGGAAGAAACAGAAGGGGAAAAAAACCCTCCCAGAATGGAAGACTTCTTGGCTCCTTGTATGTTTAGAACAGAGCATGGCACACAGTGGGCACTTGGGAAATGTTGAGTAAACAACCATATGTACTCTTAGATGTGTCATGCAAGGAAGTGCACCGCATGTGTGTGCACTTACACACAGCCACACACACAGAGTACACAACGGTTACCATGGCGCTACAGGGCTTTTTTTTCCCTTGCGGGGAGGGTTGAGACAAGGTCTTGCTATATAGTCCAGGCTAGCCTTTAACTCATGGTGATCCTCCTGCCTCAGCTTCCCAAGTGCTAAGATTACAGGCAGTGCCACCAGACTCAGGAAACACATTTGTCTTGCTATTTTCTTTTCTTTAAAAGTCCTCCTCTCTCTTGGACAGAATCTCACCATGTTGCTCAGGCTGGCTCCAAATTTGCTATTATGTAGCCCAGACTTGTCTGGAACTGGAAATCCTTCTGCATTATTCTCCTGAGTGCTGGGATTACAAATGTGATTTCTATTTTAAAAGAAAAGACCAGTGGGCACACTTAGCAGGGACTAGTCTACTGGTCCTCCTGGGTCTATTCTCCCACAAAAGGCAGATGCTAGCCAGGCAACACTATGAACATTCCCTGCATGACACGGCTGCTTGTGGGCTCCAGTTTTCCCAGCTAAAGGAAGCTGAAGTCGGTGTGGTGGTGCACACCTGTAATCCCAGTGCTTGGGAGGCTGAGGCAGGAGGATTGCCATGGGTTTGAAGCCAGCCTGGTTATACAGCGAGACTCTGTCTGGGGAAAAAAAAAAGACAGAAAGAGAAGGAGAGGGAGAGGGAGAGATGGAGAGGGAGAGGGAGTGAAAGGAGAAGGAGGGGGAGGGGAGGGGGAGGGGACGGGAGGGAGAGGGTGAAGGAAGGTTGCGGAAGGCTACAGGGTCCCACACAGATTCAAGCCAGAAAACGCCTCAATGCGGCAGGTCCGCCCCCTCGCCTGTCTATCAGAGCAGAGCCCGCTTCCAATTGGCCCGTCTCCTCCGGGCTGTTGAATCCGAATGACTGACTTTTTTCCCCCTAAGACCTGGTGCAGTGGAGCTGGCGTCCAAACACTATTACATTGATTTTTCCTGGGGAGAAAGGATTTGGCAATGTTTTGGAGGCAACATTAGCCTCTCTAGATGGCAGTGACCGTTCCAAAGTTACCTTGAAGGCAGCCACTTATTTTAAACCAAACTATGGCAGAACTCACTTCCTACACAAGATCAGAAAATCTTACACTTCTCTTTTTTCTTCCAGAGAGAAAACTATAATCCTCTTAGGCTGTACTGTCCAACAGCAGTCTTTTAACACTTGAAATATGGCCAATCTGGAGTGAGGAGGGTCTTAGGGCAAATACACACCTGATCTCTCAGATAGGAACATAAAACAAAGGGAGATAATAAACAAAGATCACCCATAAGCTACCTTATTAACAATTTATCAATTATTTTTGTTTTACATTTTGAGACTGGAGGAGTCTCATTGTGTTGCTTGAGTAGTTCGTTTTGAACTTCTGGGCTCAAGTGACCTTCCTGCCTCAGCCTCCTGCCTAGCTGGAACTGCAGATACATGCTGCCACACCCGGCTTCATTAATAGTTTTTATTTTTTGAGACAGGGTCTTGATGGGCTGTGCAGGCTAGGCTTGAACTCAGTATGTAGCAGGATCGCACCAAAGCAGAGGGCAGGGATGTGGGTCAGACCTCAGTCCTGAATGTGGGCATGAAGTTGCATGGGTTAAATGTCATTGCTTTACACCTTTTCTCTACGAGAGAGAGAGAGAGAGAGAGAGAGAGAGAGAGAGAGAGAGAGAGAGATGCTGGGAATCAAACCCAGGGCCTCTGCACTGAGCTACATCCCTACATCTCGAATCTCCTTTTATTTGGTGACAGGGTCTCACTATATCACTAAATTACCCAGGCTGGGGTTCAAACTGCCACCATTGTGCCTTGGCCTTCCAGAATACTGGGGTTACCAGTGCATGCTATCATGCCTGGCTCCATGAGACCTTAAAGAAGAAGAACTAGTGGGAGGGGGGAGGAGGGGTTCAGGGAAGGAAGATGCAGGAGGACCCAGAAATCCTTCCTCTTAATGCCACAGTCCTTACCCTACAAGGTGAGACCCTGGGTCATCATCGTCTTTACTGAGACAGAAGACAGAAAGGAGGAAAGCAGACTCGTTCATCCACACAGTCTCTATCTCTGTCTACACACACACACACACACACACACACACACACACACTCCCCTTCCTGTAAAGTTCCTGTTCTGAGTCTGGGAGCTTCTTTGCCTTGCCTCCTCTGAGACAGAGTCCCTTAGACCCTCTTGTGCTTGCTGGACAGTGAGAGTGTCCAGGGCAGCAGAGTCATGGATCCCTGAAAAGTGGCTGGGCCTCATTTCCTTCCCCAACCCCGAGATTTCCCCATCTGCCCCACCACTTCCGGTGGGCGGGATGTGTGGACTGGCAGGCTGGCAAGCTACGTGCCATGGAGCCTTCGAGATGGATGTGAAGCGGCAGGTCACCATGCAGGCGGCGAACTTTAAAGACAAGCGCCAGGGGGAGCCGGGCAACAGCAAAGGTCAGGAACCTTGGGGTGGGGAGAGGATGATGCAGATGGAGCTGGGCACCGGAGGGCCACAGAGCCCCACATACACCTGGAGCACCCCATAAATGATCTGTGTGCAGGGATGAGGGCACCTGGCAGTTCTTTCCAAGGCTTCTCCCCAAATCACACACAGACGCTGGTGATCCCGAGTATGAGAACATCACCCTGACCTTCCGAGACCGGGACCAGCCCAAGGGGAGTCATCCAGGACCCATGAAACATGGTGAGCGGCCACCTGCTCGCCCACAGTGCCACCAGCTTGGGAAGAGGCACTGTGAGGCGGCAGCGAGTGGTGGTGAGTGTGGGGGGGTCTAGCTTTTTGGTGGCAACAGTGACAGAGTATCTAAAATGCTACCGCTGGTGCTCTGGGTGGCATTGGTGATTGTGTCAGAGAGACTGTAAGTGACAAGGTGGTTGATGGGGAAGGAAGAGGTGTCAGAGCTGCTGAGGGTATGAATGAAGCTCCTTGATGGTGACACTGTTGGCAACCAACACTGACGTTGGCGGGTGCTGGTGACAGAGTTCGTGTGGGGTCTGTGGTAGTGACAGTGAGGTATGGCTGCTGTAGAAGAGACTGGTGATGGCTGAGTCACTGATGGTGACTGTGATGGACCCAGCTGCGGAAGTGTTGGAACAGCCAATCTCTGACAGTGTGTTGATGGTCTGGCTGGTGGCATGGGCCCTGCTGGTCATCTGGCCTCTCTGTCCCAGCCCCTGGCCAGCCCAAGTTGCCCTCGGGCAGCGCCCAGGTCCCCACGTGGCTGCAGCGGTCCATCAAGAGCCTGTTTGTGTTCCTCGCCCTCATATTCCTGTTCTGCATCATCCTCTCCGCCTTGGTCTTGGTGAAGAGTGAGTGTGCTTGGGGGAGGGTGAGATGGGGAACCCAGAGTCCCCCCCCAGACCTGCTCCCTTCCCACCAGCTCTGCCCCCAGCTCTGCCCTCTCCTAAACAGACACCGAGATGTCCAGGGAGATGCTGAACTTGAGAAGGGAACTTTCCAATGGTGAGCGTGGGTTCTTGCTGGAGGCCTGTGGGGTGTGGGGGGCTCAGGGCAGAGGGGTGCTCACTCAGACATGGTAACCCCATGCCCTCAGTCTCAAACTCAGCATTGGAGTGCCAGGAAGAGCAAAGGAAGGGCTGGAGCATGGTCCACAGGAAAATCGAGCAGGCCACCGAGAGCATCACCACGACCCTGAACCTTGTCAATACCAACAGCCAGAAAGCGCTTCAAGGTGCCCCCCCGCCACCCCCTGCAGAGCCACCCTCCTCAAGGGTGGACCTGTTCCATAGCCCAGCACCAGGCGGGCGGGCGGGTGTGGAGGCGCTCAGGGTTTGAGGGGCCAAAGGATGATGCTGAGTCTCTCACCAGAGAGCCCCAGTAACAGAACTGTGGAGGGTCCTGGAAGCTGTCCGAAGGGGGCTCCCAGTGGAGGGGGGTTTGTCTGAAGCTGCACCCAGCATCACTGGTCTCCCTCTCTCCCATCAGAAATGACAAAAATCAATACCAACATACAGAAAATCAGTACCAACATACAGAAAATCCATGAGGCACTGCAGAAGAAGACAAATGCATGTAAGCCAAGGCCCAGGGAAGCGGCGAGGGTGACGCCTGGGCCTGGCCTGTGGGTTTTTCCCAGGGTGCGGTGGGCCTGATCCTGGTTTCTCCCTCTCCTACCCAGCACCTGTGTCTAAATAAGAGCAGACGGCAGCCACAGCTTGGAGGACAGGATTCCTGGCTGCTAGGGAGATGACGCATGTGTTCCTCAGCCTCCTGTGCGCCTGCACCTGCGCCTCATCCTATGACTGGAAAACAATGCATCAGGGTGAATGAGGGCTGTGGAGTTGTACATGTGTGTGCGTATGTGAGCATGAAAGAGCACTTTATGGAGGGTGAAGATGTCCCTGCGTCCCAAGGAAGATGTTATCGGTGTGAATGTGTGTGTCACTACATGTGACACACGTGTGTGCCATGACATATATGAGCACAGGTATTTCTCAGTGGGTGTGTAAGGACCCCACTAGTGTGTGTGTGTTGGTGCCATGTGACACTCCTCTGTCAGCACACAGCTACGAGCACACTCTGCTGCCCACGCGGGTGTCACCAAGTCTGCCTTGTCTCTCCCTGTGCCTGTGCCATAAATGCCCAGCATGATGTCCTGTGCTCTGGGTGAATGATTCTGGGATCACAATGAGCAATGTATATACCATTATTGCTCCTTGATTGACGTGTTTTGAAATTTAGTTTTATTTCTTCTTTTTTCCCTTGAAATAAAATGGATTTGGAAAAAGTATTTTAAGATTTAGGCAATAAAAATAAATGCCCTGCATAGGTCCTGGGTGCCCCTGGGTCCTTGCGTACATGCTCAGTGCAGACAGCGGGATACAGGCGTCTCCCTAGGCGCACCCGGGTCTCTAGGAGCTGCTCAGCATGTTCCAAAGGGTACAGCTGTGCCCCGAGGGTCCCGGGGTTACTGAGCACGCACCCTTCAGCGAGCATCCTGCATGCACGTACGTGACACCAGAGAACTCGTTCCTAAGCTCGCACACGCGGCCCCGGGACGACAGAAGTGTGCTCGACGTCCCACGTTCAGCTAATCACGCGCATTTCCACCCAGCGCAGCCATCCGGTTCCCCAACCGCCCAGCCCTGCAGTCCTTCTCCGATGACCACCCCCACTTGCGCAAGCGCTGCCCCCTACGGCCGCTCCCAGGCGCCACCGCGCGCTCCCCTCCCACACTCCCGGCCTGCCGCGCCTGCGCACGCAGCGCCTTTTACGGCGCCGTAAAGCAGCTGCTGAGGGCGCGCTGCTGTTTCTGCTGAGGGGCTGCCGGCCGGTGACCCCTACCTGTGTCGCGCCTCTTCTCCCCGATCCTTCCCCGCGGATCTGTGCGTACCGAGTCGGTTCTTTCGTTTTCGCAGGCCCCGCTCTCTCCTTTTTGTCCCTCCCTTGGGGGTTGGGAGCAGGGTGGGCTTTTTCCCGTCCTTGAGGACACTGGCGGGGGTTTTGGGGTCCCGGGGCCCCGGCCCTGAGGCACCCCAGCCCACTACTCCCTCAGCTGGTGAGATGAGGTGGTGTCAGCGCTCCCTCTGCCATCACCTGTACCCCGGGGTAGGGCGTCCGGGGTCCCCGGAAGACTCCGCTTCCCCCACTGGCCCGCGGGTCCCCCACCCCACGCGGACCCTTGGGGTTATTTCGGCATCCCCGGAACCCCCATCCGTGCACGATGGGAGCCAGGTTCCCCTCTCGTAGTGGAGCTTCACCCCGGCAGTCCCACTCGCCGCTTCCCTCTCCCCTCTACTACCCGCTGTGGCTTCGTGCACCTCCAGGGAAGGATCACAGCGCCCTCTCCTGGCTCCCCAAGTCCCGGGGCGGGTGACCGTGTTAGGGTTAGGGTTAGGGTTAGTTTCCCATAACTCAGCAACTTTTTCTAAAGAGTTTGGAGATGGGAGCCCCCAACATCTTCTCGGTGTCCCTTTCTCAGAACCTACCCAGGACACAGTGGCAGGCTTCCCGCTTGACTTATCCAAACTGCCCACGGGTTATCTCCCTGTGCCGTCTCTTGCCTCGGCCCATGGATCTCCTGGCTCTTGAGCCCCCAGCTATTCCCCGTACACACCTGTTCCCTTGTCGCCCAGTAATTCTGGCTTCCATTAGGGCGGGCAGGCAAGTTGCCGAGAGAGCACTGATGCAGATGGATGGGGTGGGCATCGTCCCAGGGCGCCCTTCGAGAGTTGTCCCTCAGGTCTCCCCTTCAGATCCGCTCCTCAGCACCCCTGACACCGGCTGTCCTGGTCTCTGTGCAGGGCGGCGGCGGAGGCATGGAGGCGCGCTTTACGCGCGGGAAGTCGGCGCTGCTGGAGCGCGCGCTGGCGAGGCCACGCACAGAGGTGAGCCTGAGCGCCTTTGCGCTGCTTTTCTCCGAGCTGGTGCAGCACTGTCAGAGCCGCGTCTTCTCGGTGGCTGAGCTGCAGGCGCGTCTGGCAGCGCTGGGCCGCCAGGTGGGCGCGCGCGTGCTGGACGCGCTGGTGGCCCGGGAGAGGGGTGCCCGTCGCGAGACCAAGGTGCTGGGAGCGTTGCTGTTTGTCAAGGGGGCGGTGTGGAAGGCGCTCTTTGGCAAGGAGGCCGACAAGCTGGAGCAAGCCAACGATGACGCCCGCACATTCTACATCATCGAGCGGGAGCCGCTTATCAACACCTACATCTCCGTGCCCAAGGAGAACAGCACGCTCAACTGCGCCAGCTTCACGGCAGGCATCGTGGAAGCAGTGCTCACTCACAGCGGGTTTCCTGCCAAGGTCACGGCGCACTGGCACAAGGGGACCACCCTCATGATCAAGTTCGAGGAAGCTGTCATTGCCAGAGATCGCGCCCTGGAGGGCCGATGAACCCCCCCCCCCCGGAGATAAAGGATGCAGAGAGCCTCCCTTCCCTAGTGTATCTTGTGTCTTGTGTGGGGGCCTCAGACATCTGCTCAACACCTCCACCCAGGTCCCTGTCGAGCTGGTGAGGGAGATCCAGGGCCAAGGATGTTTATAATTCCGGGGAGGTGGGGGTTGGGTGGGATGGAGGTGAGTGGGGTTTCTGTGGGGTCTGGCCTCTCTGGCCTTGCATGGGCTTTCAGATAAGCCTGGAGAGTTGGATGAGTCAGCCGGGTGGACCAGAGGAAGGAAGCCAGTGGAAATGCTGGGGCTTTCAGGAATCACAGTGCAGGGTGGTTGGCAGACAGAAAGAGAGGGCAGGTCTAGTGTGTGTGTGTGGTCAGGCCAAGAGAGAACAGGGGTTGGCAGATTGTCTGGGAGCAGAGAGTGAATAGTTTATACCATGCAGTCTATGTACTGTTTTTCTGCTTTCTGAGACAGGGTCTCACTATGCAGTTCAGGCTGGCCTTGAACTCACTTTGTAGCCCAGGCTGGGCTTAAACTCACAGTGATCCTCTTGCCTCAGCCTTCTGAGTGCTGGGATGACAGGCATGCCCTACCACACCTGGCAGTGTACTCTTCTGGTTAGTCGGAAAGGAGCCAGAGGGAATAGTAATGGAATAGCTGTGGCCATGTGCCTATCAGACTCTTTAAGAATGCATGTCCCAGTGCCCCTTAGAATTCCTCTGCTGTAGGTATGGTCCTTGGGCCAGTGCCATCAGGATCACCTGGGGAAACTTAGTGCAAAATCTCAGGCACACCCCAGACCTCCAAATCAGTCTGCACTATGGAACAATTCCCAGGGATCCCCATGTACTTTAGTTTGAGAAGCAGTGTTTTAGGGGGTCAGGACTGTCTGGAGGACTCCTTAACTTACGGGTGACTGAGTCTCACATTGTGTGGATTTGGGGTGCTCCTGAGAATTTGCATCTGTGACACATTCCTGGGAGCTGCTGGGTTCCCTGGGGACCACACTGAGAATGATAGCTCCAGAGATCTGCCTGTCATGGGTTGGGAGTTCAGCGTTGTCTGGGCACTCAAAATGTGTTAAAGTTAGTTGTAAAATACCTAGTCAGTCCCTGATCATGTTTTCCCTGTCGAAACACTATAAAGTCTGGCACAGGCGGTCTTCCTTTCTTTCCACTGCTAGCAGTCCCTGACTGCTCTTTCTTAGGAAATACCTCCTGATTTTTAGGGGAGACCTAGATCCAGTCTTCCTAATTTTTTCCCCCTTTGCCTCCAGGATCCAAATAAATCTGTCCCAAAAGGGAACTGTAGAAACCTTTAGCTGGGTGTCCTCATTGTTTAAGAGAAGGGTTTGAGGTTGGAGTGGGTGTAGCTTTTTTGGGGCACTGTTGGGGGGGCCCCAGGGCCAGCTCCGAGGGGTGTTTCAGCCATCCCCGAAAGAGGTGATGACTTGGGGTGGGCTCCAGCACATTGACAAGAAGGCAGTGTGAGCAGGTTAGGGGAAGCTTGGAGTGGCACAGTCAGTCATGGAGTAGTTGTGGGCTGTGGGAGGCAAGGGAGTCAGGGCCTCTGGGAGAGGCTTGGGCCGGGTGCCAGCTCCGGTCCAGAGTCTAGACCGAGTGGAGGCAGAGGAGGGCTGGAGCCTGGGAAATGGGAGGGAGTGGGTAAGTGCCCCAGAAGCTGCATTCTACAGAAAGATGCAGGAGTCCAGATGTGGCAGTCCCAGGCAGGATGTGGGGACCCCTGCAGGAGTGGCTTCTAGGACCTGCTGCAGGGGGCAGGGAGGGGCAGATTGCATGCATAGAAGGCTTGGGGCTGCAAGGACAGCCAGCTCTGTCCAGGGCAGTGAGGGTGCCAGAAACAATAAAGGGGCATGGACTTGTGGGGCAGCTTGTAAGCCGGCACTGTAGGGAGCAGGTCTGTCCTTGTCCAGCTGAGGTTAGCAGGGAGCATGGAGAAAGAGCAGGGTCTGGAGAAGCTGCAGGATGGGCTGATCCCTGTTTAAGGCAGGAGAAGCTAAGAGGCTGTGATCCACAGCTTCCAGTTGTAGGGTCTCTGAATTCTGCTGCTTTGGGCTGCAAGTTTTTGGAACCCGCAGGCCAGCGGGAGGAGGACAAGCCCAGCGCTGGCCATTGTGAAACAGGCATCTGCACTGGCCTTTTACAGGCGTGAAGCAGGTTGCATTTATCCATGGCCACAGTTTTGTCAGATATTCATGGGGTGCCCACCCACTGTGAGTCAAGTGTTGGACATGGCTGGAAAGAAGATTCAGCTCCCAAAAGAGGAAAGGAGGGGTGAAACAGATCAGTAAGTGATGTGTTTTGTTCAGAGAGATTTAGCCAGACACAGTGGCACATGCCAGGTCAGCAGGGAATGAAAAGGCGGGGGAGAAAGGACTGGGTCAGGTTGTTAAAATTTTATTTTGATGCTGGGGCTTGAAGCCAGGGCCTTGTGCATGCCAAGCAGCCCCTGAGCTCTACTCCCAAGTGGGGTACAGTTTTAAAGGAGGGACAGTTAAAACTCTGGACAGGCCTCCCAAAAGGCAAAGACGGACTGAGCAGGGAGCAGAGGATGGAGGCCCCCCAGCAGGCACGAGTGTGCGTATTAAAGAAGAGTGACAATTCCAAACTCACAGGGGGACCCTGTGGGACTCTTTTTTCTGAACTGGAAGGAAATTTGGGGCACTGAAGAGGGAAACTGGAGCTGGCCGTGGTGTGGCACAAGTATGGTCTCTGTGTGTGTGTGGAGGCTGAGGCAGGAGGGTTGCATGAGCTTAGGAGTTCAAGGCCAGCCTGGGCAACACCGTGAGACCCCCATCTCAAATTACACAAAAATAGGAAGCCGAGCAGAGGTGACTGGGGGTGGGGTGAGGAGGAGAGTATTGGGAAGAGGTGAGGAACTGATTCCGAGCCAGGTTTGATGGTGAGCTTTGTCTACCCACAGGACTTGGAGGTGCAGGGGAGTGTGGCCCTGGGGTTGGCCTGAGCCTTGGTGCAGGAGGCTGATGAAGGGGACCTGGGACCCTGACCTGTCACTCTCATGTCTCCATGGTGCCAGCTGACCCTGGCAGAGCCCAAGGCCAGTGCTGCCTGGGCCTCCTGGAGCTGAGCTGCCCTCCACTGAGCACTGATTGAGTGCCTTGTGCGTCCCAGGCCCAGCACAGAGCACTTCCTGTGCGGCTGTGTGCCCTATCCTCTGCACCCCTGGGTATAGGACTCTGTGGACCCACAGGCTGCTGGCCCCCTAGTATTCCTGGGGGTTGATTAGACCCAGGGCCCATCTAGTATGTATATATATATATAGTATTTTTTTTTTTATTTTTTTTTGAGACAGGGTCTCGCTATGTAACCCATGATGGCCTCAAATTCGCTGTGACCCTCCTGCTGCAGCCTCCCGAGTGCTGGATGTGGTGGCACACACCTGCCTTGCACCTTGTACATCCTTGTAACAGGAAAAAACAAAGTGGAGAAGGCATGAATTTCACTTCAGTTGCTCTGGACTCTCAAAAATTGGCCTGGTGGGGCAGTGGTGGTCTCAGGTGCAAGGCTCTGGAATTCCCAGTGCTGCCTGCCATGCTTGGAGACCAGCCAGGACTGTGGAGGGGCCCAAGAGGGAGACCTCATTGTCCCGTTTTGCTGGTGTGGGTGGCCTGAGCTGGCGCAGGGTCTGCATCCTGTGGTACTCAGGAGGGGGTGGCTGTGGAGGGGACACTTCTGACAAGGTGGTCCGTGGTGAGAGGTCTGTGGTCCGCACTGGTCCTGGACTGCCGGCCTGGCAGTCTACACCCCAGCGGGCAAGGAGTGGGCCAGCAGGGATGATGGAGCTGGCCCAGGATGCCAAGCTGTTGTAGGCAGGGAGGTGGCGATGGCTGGCTGGGCTGAAGAGCAAGGGACAGGGGCCACTGACAGGAGCGGGGCAGTCAGGGGTCTCAGCTTAGGGATGCCTCTGAGCTATGCAGTGGTGTCTGGGCCGTGGTTGGGGGTTTTCAGGGCCTGACTCGATCTACTGTTCCTAGGATCAGGAGCGAGGGATCCGAGTGAGGCCTTCAGGGGCTGTCAGGGGCCTTGTGTTGAACCAGAGTCCAGTGAGTCATCTGTGGAGTCCGAGGAGGCAGGTGACTCACACGTGGCCAGCTGCTCGCACACCCAGGCGTCCAGCCAGTTGTGGCAGAAAGCATCGTTCCACTTCCCCGAGCTCAGCATCATCACGCAGTTCTCGTTGTTCTCCGCGTTGTTGGGCTCCCCTGACTGCCAGTTGCTGTAGCGGAAGCTTTGAGTCAGAGTTGCACAGAGGTTGGGGGGTGGGAGCCCCTCCCCTGGAACCCGGACGCCCTGTTCCCAGCCTGGGCCCTCCCCTACTTGGTCCCCTCTTCTCATTATGGGTTGCAACTCTCAGGGTCCAACGTGGCCCCCTCCACAATTCCGTGTCCCCTAGTTCACTAGCAGCCTCACTTCCTGCCTGCGGCCAGCAGAGGGCCCCGCCCCATTCAGCGAGCGCCTGTCTCCATGGTGGCCCCGCCTGCTCCACCCTGTGACCAGAGGCCAGGTCTTACGTATAGTCCAGGGGGCTCCCGTCCATCCAGATAAACTCCCCCTCTATGTCCAGGTCTCGGAGCCCGATCCAGGCGTCCTCCTTGTTGACACCTCTGGTCAGGAAGTCCTGGGGGCAAGATAGGGCTGGAGGACCCTGCAGATGCCTGCTCTTTGGGTTTCCTCCTGACCCCCCCAGTATCCATGGCTTGTATAGGGGGCACAGGCTACCTGCTCTTCCTGGCTGTGGATGCTGACCAGCCGCCCATGCAGGTCCTCACAGGCATATCGGGCCTGGAGCCAGCGCTTGGAACCTTCACCAAAATAGTAGCACTTCTTCTGGAAATTGACCCACTGCGCCCGGCACGTGTTGCACGTGGAGCCTGGGGTTGCACATGGAAGACAGGCTGGAGACACCCGGTGGGCAGTGTGCAGTGGTCTCTATCCTGAAGTCACTTGGTCTGGGCTAGAAGCAGACGCACCTAGAGCCTAGCATGATGCCACACACTGCTTCCCTGGACCTCTCACGCTGCCTGCCACAGCTGCACAGTGGGGCCATGTCAGCCACCAGCACCACTGCCAGACATCTAGGGTTGGCAGAATGTTAACACTGACATCTTAAGGTTACAGCACCTCAGCCACCCTCACCCCACAAACACTTAAGCCACCATTTCCACCAGAAATGCCTCCAACATCGTCATCATCACGGATACCCCTGTCACATCAGTGCTACAGACACCTCACCTACCACCTTCACTACAGACACCTCACTCGCCACCATCATCACCACAGACACCTCACCCACCACCATCATCACCACAGACATCTCAGCTGCCATCATCACCACAGACACCTCACCCACTACCATCATCACCACAGACACCTCAGCCGCCATCATCACCACAGACACCTCACCCACTACCATCATCACCACTGACACCTCAGCCGCCATCATCACCACAGACACCTCACTGCCACCATCATCACCACAGACACCTCACCTGCCACCATCACCATAGACACCTCACCCACCACCATCATCACCACAGACACCTCAATCACATCAGTGCTACAAACGCCTCCACCACCACCATCACCGCAAACAGCTACCATCATTATCACAACTACCTCAGGTGCCAGCACCACTGCTACAGATGCCTCCATGGTTAGCTGAAGATCAACACCAGCACCAACACCAGCACAGTCACTGCCTCAGGGGTAGCAGCACCTTAACTGCCACAATCACCACACACCTCTTGACTGTCAGGACCATTCCCACACGTCCCTCCCTGCCAGTGGCATCCCAAGGGCTGCATCCATGGTCAGAAGCTCCTCAGCTATTGACACCATCACTGACAAAAGCCCTGGCACCTCCACCATGGCAACAGACACATCCCTCCCCAGCAACATGAAGGCCTGGCCACTATCCCCACCACAGGCACCTCCAGATGCCAGGGCCTGAGGCATGATGTGGCCAACAGAGGCACATTCCATGGTAACGACACACTTCCAGCACCAGCATGTGTGCCGACACCCAGCAGGGAGGGCATGGAGCACCATCACCACTGTCACAAATACCTCCTGGTTTGCAGCACTTCAGGGGGTGCCAGCTGTGCCATGACATCACCTCCCGGCCGGAAGCCTTACCCACTGACCTTGCGCCATAAATAAACCCATGCTCTACAAGGCTCAACCACCAGCACTGCCACCACGGACATTGCCAGGGTCAGCATTGCTTTGTCACCAATGTTGTTACTGTGGGCACTGGCTGCTGCCACCCACATCATAACCTTCCCTGTTGCTACTGCCCACTGCAGCTGCGTCCAGTCACCAGGGCCACCAGCAGAGCTGGAGAGGGAAAAGGAGGCTGCAGGGATGGGTCCCTGAGTTCCCCACCTGGGAGCCAGCTTGGTCTCTCTCTCCCCTTTCCCCACAGGGGAAGTTCTCAGACCTTATTGTCACCAAGACTCCAAGGTGGGAGGTTACACTCGCTGTGGCTGCATCGGTTCTCTTTGACTTTAAAATATTTCTTTTTGCGGTGCTGGGGAAGGAAGTCAGGTCTCTTGTGTGCTAAGCAATGCCCTACCCCTGAGCTCGACCGGTCCTCAGCTTTGGGTAGAGTTCTTCACGGAGCTCTGGGGTCCACGGCAGCGTGAGCTCATGCCATGCTAGCCAGCGGTCAGCCCGGTACAGATGCAGCATTAGAACAGGAAGAAAGCTCCCCTAGGCCTCTAAAGGAAACTCTGAGGGCTGGATATGGTGGCATGAGCCCGTAGAACCAGCTACTCTAGAGGCTGAGGCAGGAGGACCTCTTAAGCCCAGGAGTTTGCAACCTTTGAGCAACATGGAGACCCTGTGTCAGTATCATGACGATGCTGATGGTGATGATGACGGTATGTCCTGGCTGTCACCCAGAGGCAGCCCCGAGCTGGGTTCAGACCTCAGGCCATAGGCAGGATTTGGGAAGGGGTAGGAATGGGAACATCACATCCATCAGGGTGAGCATGACCCAGTGCCCCCTTCCTCTTGCCTCCCCAGGAAAGCCCAGCAGGTTTCTTGCTGGGATCCCCAAAGCCACCCTGTGTCTCTGGGGATGGAACTCTTTCCTACCCAGCAAAGCTCCTTCCTCTTTTACCCAGTTGGGGCAGCTGGGGCTTCCCAGAGGTGGGAGACCGAGAATCAAGCCCAGGTCGACACCGGGGTGGGGGTGGGGTGGGTGGCAGGGCCGTGAATCCCTGGTTGACACCCCACGTGGAAAGCGCAGTGATTTCTGCCCCTCTGCGGCATGCTGACCCCTCCACCTCTGCCTCCCTGGGAATGGTGCCGCCACCCTCTTGGCTGCAGACATTTCCCTCCTGAGGCCCCTTGGTGGGGCAGGTCTACCTAGGAGGGCTGCGGGGACCCTGCTGCCGGGAACCCCGCTCCAGGGTACACTCACCCTCGGACACCTGTATCTCCATCCGCAGTTTCGCCACCTCCTCCTTCAGCCTCCCCAGCGCATCTGAGGCCGTGTGTCTCTCGTTCAAGTCTTGAGGGCCGGGTGTGTGTGTGAGAAAGCCCGGCTCTGGGACCAGCCGCCGGCGCCTCCACCCCCTGCCTTCTGCCCGCCCCGCTCCCAGACTCACTTTGGGACCTGACGCTGCTCAGATCCTCTTGGAGTCTGTCTAGGTTCCAGGAGATCTCGGAGTCTGGTGGGGTGAGAAGGCTGTGCTCAGGTAGGGGTGGAGAGATACAGAAGGGCCCGGGGGTCACCCCAGCCTCACGGTCCCCTGTGGCTCTGGGCCACTGCCTCCCGCCAGTCTCTCACCCCGAGATTTCATCTGCTTCTGTTCCGTTTGGAGTTCTTGCACAGTCTGCGACATCAGTGCCGCTGGTCACAGAGGAGGGACGGCATTAGCCAGGCCCCGAGCCTCCCTCTCCTCCACCCGCTCTGGGTCCTTAGCGCTGCCCGCTCACCCTGCAGTTCCCAGGTGTGGGAGGGACACAGCTGCCCCCCAGGTGTATCCCAGGGTCCTTGAGTTCCTGTCTCCTGCCCTCCTGCCCCCTACAGGGACTCACCCTGGTATTTCTGGGCCATCTGGTCACTCTGGTGTCTTTGCAGTTCCTGGGAGATTCGAGACACTGGAACAGTGGGAGAGAAGAGGTCTCCCCAGGAACCACAAAGGCAGGGCCGTGAGCCCCGCTCCAGCCCCAGGGCCAGGGCGCCCCTTCACAAGGCGCCACCACTGTGCCTTTCTGTTTGGCATATTTTGGGAAGGGTGGAGGTGGGCACATCCAGGCAGGTGCAGGCAGGACTAGAAGGGCCCTGTGCACCAGGATGAAACATGAAAACAGTGCACATTGCTGCAAAAAGTGCTTCCTGCGGTTTAGCTTGTGACACAAAATCACACCCCTTCCACAGGGGGAAACCGAGGCACGAGCGGATTCCAGTGGCAGGGTTTGCACCCTGTGAGGGGCATCCTGAGCCTCCCTGGGGTTTCCCTACCTCCCGCTGGGGGAAGGGAGAACCTAGGTTGCTGGGTGGACACTGGCTCAGGAAGGGGTCAGGGACAGAAGAGGGACAGAGCCGTATCCCGTTCACTACTTTGGTGCCGCTGGGCCCCTCCATACCATTCTGGGCAGCAGCGACTTCCAGCTGTTTAACGTTCTTCAGGGTGTCCCAGTCTGGAGAGGGGAGGGTCCGGGAAGGGGAGATGGGGTGGGGTGGGCGTCCCCCCCATTCCACCCACAGCCGGGAATATGGGCTTTGGAGGTAACCCAAGGTGGGGACCCGATTGCGGGGAAGGGGCCGGCAGTGTCATTCAGGGTGGGGGGCAAGGTGGTCCCAGGGGTTCTCACGCCACAGCAGCAGCAGGGCCAGCAGCCCAGCCCAGAGCGCCGAGGTCAGCAGCCCGAGCAGCGCCAGCTGCAGCCCTCGCCCGCAGCACCTCTTCCTGGGAGACTCGAAGAACTCTTCCGGGACTGGCGGGAAGGATGAGGGGCGTGGGCGGGGAGGCCGGCCCCATCTCTCCCGTCTCCCCATCACCCCGCACCCGGGAGGGCGGCCGTCCGGAGAGGGACCTCAGCTCGGCCCGTCCCGGGCGCGATGTCTGCGCGCACTGCAGCGGGCCTGGGCGCAGCTGGGTTCCGGTCCTTTCCGGAGACCCGGGAGGACACCGGCCCCGCCGGCCCCATCCCTTCCTCCCCGGCTCTCAGCTAACCCGGAGCCTCGAGCGCCGAGCCCCCCTTCACACCCGGGCGCCCCGAAGCGCTTCCCGGATGCCCCGTGCGGGCCCCGCACGCCCCTCACCCGGGTCGGGAGCCGTCATCCTGCCCGCGCGCGCGCGCTCCGGACTCCCGTTGCGCTTGGCCTCCGGCTCCATCGCTCCCAGCTCCGGTGGAGCCGGCCGAGTTTTGTGCGGGAGTTGAGTCACGAAAAGGAGGGGCCCCTGCTTCCCTCTCCCGTCCCGCCCAGAGCCAGGAGCTCCCTAGATCCCGGTCACCTTCCCACTCAGCCCCTGGGGCTTTTTTTGTTTATTTTTCAGAAATTCATCCTTCTGGCTGGTGAAGGGCTGGGGAGCCCCCTCATCTGTGTGCGCGCGGAGGAGCCGGCTCACCTGAGTACTGGTTTTCATCCATGGCAGCCCTGCTTGGATTCTTCCGGGGCTGGGGCGCTCACTACCTGTACAAGTGGTCCTTAACAGTCACGCGTCACGGCTCAGTGGGGACCTAAAATGAGGCAGCAAGCTCTGGAGGCCAACCTCGGGGACTCAGCACGGGGCTCGGGGACTCTCTGAGGACTTTCTTCAGTTCCCAAGCCTGAGACCTCAGCCCGGAGCTGCTCCGGGAACGTGCACCTGGGGTGAGCTGTAACCTCAGAGCGACTGGCCTCATCTCTAGACAGTAACATTAGAAATTCTTATGCTGCTGGTCAGGAACCCCGTGAGAACGTGGACAGCACCCAAAACACTGCCAGCTCCTTCTGGGACGTCTGGCAGCTGCGGCTAGGGCACACCTCTCTCTTTTATTCCTTACGGTGGTTTTTCCTTAGCGCTGGTAGACCAGCACCACATCCACCATGGTGCTGTGCACAGTGCGTCTGAATCGCTTCCTCCACCCTTGCCCTCGCTTTCATCTCCTTCTGCCCCCGGATCTTTCCCCTAGCTCCAAAATTTCTACCTCTGTTTCCTACCATCTCTCTTCTACTTCGCTCTTTAAACTTTTTGTACTTCGGGTTTCCATAGAAGGGAGACCATGTGATATATTTAAGCTCGTGTTTGATTTGTTTCATGGAGCACTGTGGTCTCAAGGTAGTTTTTGCACAAGTGACTCACTTATCCTTCTTTAGGGCAGAGTAGTACTCCATGATGTATGGATACCACATTTTCTTTACCCACTCATCTGTTGACAGGTATATAGGCTGCTTCCAAGATTTAGCTATTATGAATTTCTTTATAGTGGCTCACCTTGTTGAACCTCAGTTTACCACTCCAAAACATGGGTGAGAAAGTAGTGGCCGGCTCATGAGGCTGTGGCAGGGTTGGATGAGGCCAGGCTTTTGATGTTATGGATTAAAAACTGGTGGTCAACTCAACGCCAGTAGAATTAAATCAGCATGGTGCTGAGCACAGATGGCCCACCTGAGGGAAGGCACCAGGATAAAGAGAGACGTGGAGAAGGAGAAGGAGAAGGAGGCGTTGTGAGTCTCTCTAAGTGTTGCTGTTTGAGCCGTTGGTTCTCCTGGAGGAGCTTGTCATGACCAGCTTCCCCAGCGTGAGTTTGACCATTGTCATCGGAGGAGCTCGGGACCTTGTTGGTGAGAGTGGCTGTGCATCACTTTGAGGGGGGGCTCTGGTCCTTACATCGCGCTCTGGAGGGGAAGATGTGTGCTGTCTAATCTCCAGGAGAAACTTGTCACACTGGCTTCCTGGCATGTACTTAACTTATCTTTGGAGGAGCTCGGGCCCTCCATGTTGCTCAGGATGGCTGTGGTGCTTTTCAGGACAGCCCTGGTCCTTGTGAGCGTGACTTCTTGGCTCCAGTGTAGAACTGTCAACCTATCAGCACAGCTCCACCCTTCTGGCATAGATTTTCTAGCTTCCACCACTGATGTTGGGCCTTCCCAGGGCAGATCCGTAAAACAGACTGACATGAGTCCTTCTCGTGGCCTCTAGACCTCCAGCCGGACTCATGGGAGGCATTGTCATGGGCTCTGGGTTTCATCTGGACTCATGCAGAACATTGTTGTGGGAATCAGGCCCTTGGCTGAATATTCTGAGTCTTCAGTGTTGTGGACAGATTTCCTGCACTTTCTTGTATAAATTCTGTGCCCTGATTCTAATTGTTCTCCTCACAACCCCTGACTGCAACAGATATTTATCAGGCATCCACGCCTGCTAAAAATGCAGCGACTGCTGCCTGCACCTTGGTTTTCTCCACCTCCAATGCACTCAGGGTCCTTTGGCATTAGAGCACTATCTCAAAGGAGACCAGCCCAGGGGTCGATCGCTGGCCGCCCCACCTTGCTGCGTGACTGTGACAGGTGGCTCACCCTCTCTGAGCCCAGAGCGGTGAGGCAGCCAGGCTCGGATTAGGAGCAGCTCAAGCCCACTCTGTCATCTTTGGGGGGAGCACAGCACTGTCACTGTCCCTTAGCCTGAGGTGACAAGACAGGCTGGACTCCAGCTCCTCCTTGGATGAGTGCCTCAGTTTACTCACTTATAAGTAGAGCAAGCAGCAGTGCTGACCCCATTGGCATGGAAAACACGAAGTAGGTCTCAATGGCGGGGAGTGGGGGGGCACCCTAAGTCTGCACAGCCTCTCTTGGGGCAACTGAGGCATCCAGAAGGTAAGTCATTTTGTGCACCTCACAGAGTGAGGGGTGCAGGGCTTGAACCTGGGACTTTTGAGCTGGAAGCCGATCCCCCTCAGCCAGCTGGAGCCGGGTCTATTGCCCAGATCCTGACACCTGGTAGTGGCTCAGAAGTGCACCTGTGACTCACGTTCTCTGCCTGGTCCCACCAGATGGCTAGATTTACTTCCTCTACTCTGGTACTGTGTGCCCATCACTGCTGTCACTGTCACCCCACTCGCCCATCACCCACTTCTCTTGCTGTGCCCCCGGGGCCATCGTCCTCCCAGGCTCAGCCGGGGGCCATTTCTGCCAAGCTCCCCTCAATATGCTGTGTCGCGCTTAGCCTGTCCTTAGGCATGGTGACAGCCAAAACCCTGGGCACACGCCACATACACGGTCACCCAGGCCACACACTCACGTGAGGTTGGAGTCTGTCCCGTCCTGCCGGTGGGCCAGTCACTGCAATCAGTGGGGTCAGAAGGACGCAGAGGCTTCAGCGGCAAGACACACGCTTCCTCCTGCACACCAGCAGCTTCTAGCTTTGCACCCTTGATTGTAGGCAGCCCACACGGAAAACCACAGTGCCTGGCTCTTTCCTGGGGCCGCCACAGCTGGGGAAAGTCCATGCTATTATTACCTCAGTTCTCAGGTAGGCCAGCTGAGTGGAACCCAGACGTGCTAATTATGTTCCTAAAGTGCTCCAGGAAGTGAGGGGTAGAGCTAAGATTAGAATCGGGGTTCAAACACGCTAAATCACTGAGCCACTGGGGAAAGGAAGGAGAAGGAGAGAGATGGAAGGAGACTGGCTTCACATTTGGGTCAGATATGACAATTGTGTGGTGTAGTGTAATTTAGAAGTGACTTAGGCTGGGGACACTTAGTGTCCTGCATGTGCTGACCAAACTGCTTTTTCACAACCATTCTAGGAGCTTGACACTTTTTCATTTACAGGCATCCTACTAAGACAGAGTCAAAGCCCAAAGAGGGTAAATTAAGTTGCTCAGGACCACATAGATGACAGAGCTGGGGTTTGAACCCAGGCAGCACAGGCTGGGTGTCTGCAGCCCTAGGCACTATGTTACCCAGCCTCCTTCTGGCAACCTGTTCTTCCCTTGGGGGACTGTTTCTGTAACCTGAATCCTGGGTGGGCCACCCACCTCCCTGTCACTCTGAGAGATGCCCACCTGTGTCCCCACAGCCTACCTCTCAACCAAGACTCAGCTGGGCCGGGCCATCTACTCCGAGGTAGATGGGTGGGTGGGACAGGGATGGGTGGGACTATCTCCAGATGGTGCCCTCCCCAAAATAGCAGTGACTGGGCTATTCATCCATCGCCTGGTGGCCAGCATGGAAGTGAGCATGTTGCCCAGGGAGGCCTGGGGAGCAGTGGCTGAGGACTGCTAGTTGTGCTGGGCACCATGGGGCTTTGGGGGAGCTAAGGGGTGCCAGGACCCACGGGAGGCCATCCTTGGGGCCAGGATGAGTGGAGGTCAGAGAGGAGACTGTTGAGGAACAAGGCCTGCAGGGCAGCCCCCAGGGGAGCTGTCACCTGGCCCAGGACGGGGAGACTGTGGCTGTGGGGATGGAGACCAGGGTAGCTCAGACAGTGATGAGCTCTTATGGGTGGGGTGCAGGTGAGGGCGTGGGCAGTGCTGTGACCAGGATCCAGCCACCCTGGGTACATGGACAGTTGGCTCCCCCGGGGAGGAGGAAGAGGGATCTCAGGAGTGAGATCCTGTCCAGGATGTGGTCAGGACACTAAGTTGCCCATGGTGGGCTTCAACTCATGACCTTCCTGACTCAGCCTCCGAGAGTGCTGTGATCACAGGCGTGAACCAATGTGCCTGGCAGAGTGAGGTGCTTTTGAGCTTCTTGGGTTGCTGCAAGACCTGGTGTTCCAGCCCCAGCCTCAACCCATCCTGTGCTCAGCAGCCCCACAGGGTCCTTCCCAGACTGGACCACTGGGTCTCTGCTTGGACCTCACTCAGACCAGAGGATGCTTGCGGGGGCCCCAGGAACTGAGGCACATGACCGGCACCCTCACTTCCCCTCGTCGGTGTCAACCCTCTGCCCCTTACACGTTCAGGGGGAAAAACAGGATGTGGGCCCTGGACCGGAGACCGCTGGTTCTTCTTTCAGGTTTGGGATTGGCCAGGTGGGGCGGGGTCTTGCTCACTGCTGTTCTGGATCTGAACCAGCAGGAGCCAGTCGGGGGTTTGGCCTGCAGGACCCTCAACAATTCCCAGCTGGGATCCCAGCCCATCTCTGCCTTGACACCATTGAGCTCAACAGCCCAGTTCAGTACCCCGGACAATTTCCAGGACTCTACAAAGGGACCCAGGAGTCCTGGGACCCTGGCCCAGCCTCTGTTCCAAGGGGAACAGTGGGGTGTAGGAGGTGAAGGGCAGTAGACATCCCAAATTCAGGGGGGCTTTCAGGAGGAGGAGGA
Organism: Hydrochoerus hydrochaeris; assembly: GCA_004027455.1. Taxonomy (NCBI): domain Eukaryota; kingdom Metazoa; phylum Chordata; class Mammalia; order Rodentia; family Hydrochaeridae; genus Hydrochoerus; species Hydrochoerus hydrochaeris. The sequence goes on along the minus strand of PVLA01004553.1, from coordinate 57,048 downwards.
GCTATTGCTTTTGTTTTGGTATTGAGGTGTTAGCCCAGGACCTTTGCACTAGCAACACCCTCAAATCCTCTCACCCACTGCTGATTCTGAGAGAGGATTTTAAGAACTCACTATGTTGCCCAGGCTGGGGTTGAATTTGTGACCCCTTCCCCTCGACCTCCCAGCATGTTGACTTGCGGGGGTACACACCACATGGGTTCAAAGAAAGTTGGCTTTTAAATTCACATGGTTGCGCTTAATGAGTCCTTGTTTGGGGGACCCCTGTGCATTTTGCAGGGTGTCGAGCACCATTGTTGGTGTCTATCAGTTAGATTCCAGAAGGCTGAGGATTGGTGCCCCCCACCCCTACTCTGCTGAAAACTGCATGGGTACAGAGAAAGGAGGGGTGCTTTTTTATTTGTTTTTTGAGATGAGGTCTTGCCAGGGAGTTCAGGCTGGCTTCAGACTTGCTGTCATCCTCCTGCCTCAGCGTCCCGAGTGCTGGGATTATAGGTGTGCACCATCATGCTTGGCTGTTTAAGATTTTGTGTGAATTGTGGTGAAAGACACATAATGTACCATTCCCCACCACAATTATATCTTACTGTACAACTTGGCGCATTCACCACCATCACAATGCTGCCCACAATGCTACACTGTTCTCCAGAACTTTCTCGTCTCCCCAGGTGGAAATTCTCCCCCTCCTCTCACCCCTGAACCTCCCCAGCCCCGCCCGCACCTACTTCCTGACTCGATCTTTGGGATGGCTCTCGGAATCCTGCTGTGCATTTCCTTTGGGGTCTGGTTTCTTTTGAGTGTCATGTCCTCAAGGTCCATCGGTGTTGTTGCATGAAAATAAAGGTTTGCACCCATTCATGTGCAAAATTGTGGGGCAGCTGTAGGGGGTGAGGGCAGGGTGGGGGTGCTGGGGGAGGAGGTGATGTGTGTGAGTGGATGGCGTGGGGAGAAGCAGACTGTGACCCCAGTTTAGCCCGAATGCTTCCCCGCCCGAGGATCCATCCCTAGGGTCCTAGCACAGTGTCCCCTCCTCTGCCAGCGTCGGGAATTTGTGCAAAAGCCAGTGGCCCTGGGGATGCCCTGACCTTGATGCCCTAAGATTGATGCATGTCTCAAGCAATCCCTGTGTCCCTTGTGCCTCAATTTCCCCCAAAGAGGAAGTCCCCCCTAGACCCAGGTGTGCAGGGGAGCCCTAGAAGACTCACAGCCCCCCAGGAGACCCCAGGCCTAAGGGGAAGTAGGGTTCTGAAGAATCAGAGTGGGGCCCGGATGTGGGCAGCTGGGATTCAGTGGGGCGAGAATCGTGCAGTGTGGGTCCCCCGACACACAGATGCACACACACCATCACCCACCCAGACACACACCCAACACACGCAGGCGCCAAGCCGTAAATACACAGCCACACACGGACACACACAGCACGGCCCAACCACAGCTTAGAAAGGACACCCCACACAGATGCAGCCCACAGACATCCATCCACACAGCACACACACCAGGATAGGGACCACAGTACACAATTGAACTGCAGACGCAGCACCAGAGACACGCACAACACACACACACACACACATACACACATGTCACGGTGGTGGAGGCCAGCACAAAGAGACAGACACCACACAACTGAGCCACACACCCCCCACACACTTGGCAAAAATACATAGGTACAGGCTGCCAATGCCTACACAACTCACACAAAACGCAATGCACAATGCAACCAAAACACAGGAACAGACCTACACACGGGCGTACCAGTGTCACCGCAGACATGCATTAACACACACACACAGAACACACAGACACAGGTTAGTGCACAGAGACACACAGGACCATGGGAAGCATGCATAGCACAGGCTTAGAGGCAGACACTACACAAACTTCAAATGCAGCAGAGACACACTCAGTGTGTACACACAAGGACGCCCGTGTTCCCCATGATCACAGCAATGTCCCCCGCCCCATGGACCAGAGCCCCGAGTGTCCTCCTGGCTCCTTTCTGATGCCACCTCCCACACCTCTCATCTCTGGATCTGTCCAATGTCTTCTTTCCCACGGCCCTTCCTCATCCTGGAATGGGAGACTCCTTCCTGGTGCCCTCCCTGCGCTCGCTCGTCTTCCCGCTGCACACAGCCTGCCATGGCTCCCTGGTGCTCACCTGAAGCTCACAGGGGGTGCCTGGAAGCCCCTCACTGCCAAGGCCAACCCAGACCTCCTCGCACAATTCCCTTCCCCAGCCTCAAGCTGTGTCCCCTTCCTGAAGGGGCTGGAGGGATGTCCCGAGCCCCACTCCACGGTCTTCTCTGAGTGCCCCCAGGGAGAGCAGGTCAGCAGGAAGAGGGAACAGCTGTGCAGGGGACAGGAGATTGGGGCTGCCTTCCTGGAGCCTCGGGGCGGAGCCTAGGCTTGCTTTTGTCTGTGGGTCACTGGAGTGGGCTGGGGAGGGGCCGCAGGTGCTGCTCCTGGCCAGAGTCCTTGGGAGGGGACACGGAAGTGAGCTGTTCACATCTGCCCCCTGCAGGGCCTCAGCAAGCTGGGACAGGCTCAGGCCCACTGCCCACTGCCTCCTGCAGGCCCCAGGACACTGGAGGATGGGCCAGCCCATTCAGAACATTGAGGGCCACCCAGGGTGGGCCTGGGTGCAGCGAGTCCCAGGTTCTCTGAGAGGAGGGGATATTGTGTGGCGACCCCTAACCCCAGGGACCCAGAATTCCTAAAGCCGGGCTTTCCTCTCAGAGGCCCAAGTCCCTAACTTCCCAGAGACCCAGGAGGCACCTCAAAGACCAGCCCCGCCCCTCCAGTCAGGACCTCAGACCCCACCCTAGGGATCCTTAGGGGTTCAGCAGCCAGGACCCAAATCCAACCTTAGAGACCCAGAGCCCCAGTTCCTTAGGATGCAGAGACCCAAGCATAGCTCCTTCAGACCCAGGAAGCCAGAATCCAACTCCACTCTAAGGGAATCTAGGTCCGGCTCCTCAGATTTCAGTGTAGCAGAGTGAAGGGTTTTTTTTTTTTTTTTTTTTTTTTTTTTTTTTAGACCGGATGCTTCTCTATCCAGTCCAGGCTGGTCTTGAATTTGCTATGTAGTCCGGGCAATCCTCCTGCCTCTGCCTCATGAGTGCTAGGATCACAGGTGAGTGCCACTGCACCTGGCTAGGGCTTTTTTTTTTTTTTTGCTTTTTACATATTTATTTTGTTTGCAGTGCACCATGATTTCATTCATTTTAAGGAATCAGTGCCTGCACCTAATGCCCCTTGATTCTTTTTAGGTCCCCATCCTTCCTCCCCCCTTCTTCCCCCCATCTGGGCACCCTGGACACCAAAGGTGCTGCCCCTGCTGGACACACATGGTCACTGCTCCCACTGAGCACCCTGCTGTGGACCTGGCTGGCTGTGAGGTCCTAGCTCCACCCTTTACTGGCAGAGCCTCAGTTTCCTGGTCTGTAAAGTGGGAATAAGCACAATTCCACCACATAGCTCTTGTGCCATGAAACGCCCAGCCTAGTGCTGGAGGCCCTAGCAGAGGGGGGCACTTGCAGAGCTATTTCTGGAAGGATGGCTCTCTTATATTTAACCACCTTCTCACTAAGAAGCTCTTAGGGGGAAAAGCCCAACCTCCCTGAAGCCAGCAAGGACTGGTGCTTTCCTCCAGCAGCCTCACCATGTGCTCGTTTATTAATCTGCCGACCTCCTACTCAGACAGGAGCTCCAGGGACAGGGTGGTCTCTGTGGTCACCACTGTGTCCCCAGCCTGTGGCTCCATGTGTGACACACAGTGGTCACTTTCTAGACATCCAACCTGTACAAGTGGCTTGTGCAAGCTGTGTGAAACTACCACTATTTTTTGTTTTTGTTTTTGGTCTCACGATGTAGTCCAAGCTGGCCTCAAACTCACTCGGTAGTCCAGGCTGGTCTTGAATTTGAGGTGATCCTCCTGCCTCAGCCTCCCAAGTGCTAGAACGACAGGGGTGCACCATCACATGTGGCTACCACAATTTTAGTGGCTTAAAACAACACAGATTTGTGATCTGCTAAAATTTGTGACCTCCTACTGGCTTCCCTAGGCAAATGCAGGCACAGGGTCCAGGGGGGAATCTGCCTGACTGTTTCAGTTCCTAGAGGCAAGCAACCAAACCCTTGGATCACGGCCCCTTCCTCCTCTTCAGAGTTAACAGGCAGCACCCCCAGTCTCTGCCTCTGATCCTCCTGACCCTTGCTTGTAAGGGCCTCGTGGTGATGTTGGATAGTACAAGGTCACCCTATGTCTTGAGGTCTTCCCCTTCATCTCATCTGCAGAGTCCTTCTGCCACTGGAGCTCGCCCATTAACAGGTTTCAGGGAGCAGCATGGGGGCACCCTTTGCGGGAGGTGCCAGCAAGCTGCCTGAAGGCCCTAGGAGGTAGACACTGTTATTGTGTCCACCTGGCTGATGCCAAAACAGAGATACAGTGGGCAGAACCTGGGGCCCAAGCTTACGCAGTGAGCCACTGGCAAGCATAGGCTTTCTCCTGGTGTCTGCAAGCCCACCAGGTCAGGTCAAGCCATCTGTCTCTAGATCGGGGACGTGTGAAGAGGGCAAGGAGCACACTCCGTGGGGAAGGGGCCACCCACGGCTGGAGGCACGCGTGGGCTGACTCTGCTTTGGAGAGGCCCCAGGGGCTTCCCCCCAGAAGCTCCAGCCTTCCCTCGAAGAAGATCTTGGGATCTGAGGGGGTTTCCTGGGATTAGGAGGAAGAAGGTGGGAGCCTGGCAAGGTCAGGCTGCTCTGTCTCATGGCCATCTCCCTGGAAACTGGAGTGACAGTGAGGCTGGTGCATCCAGGAAACCCAGGCTGGGCTCAAAGTTCCCTGTGATTTGCTGACCGGCCTTAAGGTGGTCATGCAGTCCCTTGGGGGCTAGTGGGGACACCCCTGCAAAAGGTCAGGGGATGGCAGGAAGGAGGCTCTCCAGACCTCCAGCTCTTGTTCCCTAGCCTCTTTGAGGAAGACCCTACTTCCCTCATACCCTACTCTGAGGGAGCAGTGCAGGGGAGTTGACCTCACCACGTGGAGGGAGAGGGTAACAGCCATGGCCTGGACCCCAAAATTTCATTAGCACATGTCTCAGACATTCAGAAAAAGTCAGTTCTGGAATAGACAACCCATGCCCAGATACTTTTAAAAATATGTTCTTCTTAGCACCTATTAAATCTTACAAACAATTGGATTTTAGTGTGGTGTTTTTATACATGCATATATTCTAACAATAGCGACTCCTCCATTCTTTTTTCTTTGCCTCGTAACAGTCTCTGATCCAACATACGAAGGAGAATGTGTGATGCTCATCTTTCTGCATGTTTTACTTTGCTTCACACGATGACCTTTAGTTCCACGCACTTGCCTGCGAATGGCATCGTGTAGTTCTTGATGGTGGAATTATCCCATGGCACATGAAGGCCCTGTTTTCTTTAACCATTCACCGCTGGATGGGCACACAGGCTGGCCCTGCATCTAGGCTATTGTGAACTGTGCCACACTAAACGGGCGAAGCAGCCAGAGCTAGAGAGTGACGGTGAAACCGCTCTGGGAGAGTGTATGGAAGTTTCTCATAACAGTAAGCATTAATATTATATGACTCACTGCTACCTAGTTCCCCACATGAAGTGAAAGCTGCTGAAATCCATGAGCTGTGGCTGGGTGGTGCTGCCCAAAAGTTCATACAATAGAAACTCCGTCTCCAAATTCACACAAGGACAACGTTTGAAGGTGGGGACCTCGGTAGGAGGTGACGAGGATTCAATGCAGCCTTGAGGACTCTTCCACAGTGTCACTGTGGCTTTTTAACCAGAGAAAGGGAGGCCCCCGCTAACACCCTTGTTCTACCTCCTCATGCCATTGTGATGCTGCTGGCCATGGCATGATGCAGCCAGGGGGCCTTGCAGGATCCCCTGACATGCTGTTTGGACTTTGAGCCTCCCAAACAGTAAGCTAAATAAGCCTCCCAATAAAGGACTCAGCCTCAGGCATTTTGTTTCAGCAATAAAAAGTTAACTAATTCCTGCAGCAAGAAGTCCTTATCATAGTCCTCCGCCATGCTCTTGGACTTCCCAGCCCTCAGAACCACGAGCAAACTAACCTTCTATTCTTTATAAATTACCAACTTGTGGGTGTTTTGTTACAGCAACATAAACCAGACTAAGACATCATTACAAAGATTTGTACAGAGGCTCGACTCCTAACACCTCACTTTAGAAACAATCCAAAGGGCATCAATAGGTCTTATGGTTTAGATCTAAAATGTCCCACAAATATCTTGTGTGTTTGCAGGGTGATTGGCTCATGTTTGCAATAACTAACTGGTTAGAGGTGATGCCTGGTTGGAGGCGGTCACAGGGGACATGGCCTGGAAGGTGTATTTTTGTCTCCTTCTCCTTCTGTTTTCTGGCTGCCATGGGGTCAGAAGATTTCTTCCGCTATGCCCCTCTACTGTCCTCTTTTCTCTCTTGGGCCACAGATTGGACTGTGAGCCAAAAAATGAAGCTCTCCTTCAGGTTGTGGGCATTGAGTATTGGGCCAGAAAAGTGATCCAGAGAACAGGTGAATGGACCAGTGAATTGTGGAATATGACTTAGTAATAAAAATGAGTAGATTACTGATTCATATGACATAGGCAAATGCTGAAAATACCCAGAGACAAAGGATTGTCCTGCATAATCCCATGTACATGGAACTTTGCAAAAGGCAAGTCCAACTAACACTGATTAGACACCACATTAGTGGTGGTCTGGGACAGGGACCGGATTGGGGTTGGCTAGCAGGGGTCTGTATGTGTGGTTTGAAGGTATGACAGACATGTTCTGTCTACACGGTGTTCTTTTCTTCCTGTTTTGTGCTGTCCTAGCCAGGTAGTCTGGGGGCTGAAGTAGCCTTTCATTCTGGAACTAAAATCTGCTGGTCTGTCACTCTCCTCAGTTGGACCTGTCTCCATTGGAAATTCTCAGAGAGCCCCCAGGTCCCCAGGACGCAAGCAGGAATCTTTGGGAGTGCAGGGTGAATTCAGATCAAAAGTCCCCAGTGTTAGAGCCAGGCTTGGTGCAACCTGAACCCCTATGTGAGTTCAATCACATCATTCTCTGAGATGCATTCCGGGTTGTCCCACCCAGTGGTCACAGGAAGTAGGTGCAGTGGGTTGAAGGGAACTCCTCATCAAATCTGGGAAGCCCCCAGGGCCTTGTCTGGCTTCTCAAGACATGGGGCTAGTGCCACAGGTCTCACTGGAGTGTCTTTCTAAAGACAAAGGTGGCTCCCACAAATGCCCATGTGTCACTCCTTCATGCATTCCTTCACTGGGCCTCTGGTCAGATCTTCCTATGCCCAGTTACCCCTGAATGGAGAAGTCCTGAGTGTAAGGATTGGGTGTGGTCAATTCCTGTGTCCCCAGTCCACTTGGACTAAGCTGTGTTCTGGGATCCTGTCTTCAGATCCTCCTGGCCCAGTGGGTCTGGGCAGGGGGCATCATGGGACCACGTGGTTATCTACAGAGGCCAGGAATCACTTCCAGGTAGTAGAGCAGAGTTTCTAGCATAAAGCTAGCACATCTCTCCAGAGCCAGAAGCTTAATTTCTCAAACATTTATTAATGGTTCAGAAACGCAGGAATCAAACAGCCCCATCCATTCCTGTTTCCTGGCTGTGTCTACAAAGAGAGGGGAGGTCAGATGACTCAGGCGTAGCTGCAGGGATTTTGGAACTAGTGAAAGTTAGGTTAGGATGGAATGTAGGGGGAATGGGTGAGGCTGGAGGGGAGGTCTCTGGGTGCAGGCGCTAGGCAGGGCTGGGTTGCACTGGGGGGTTCTCAGTAGCGGTTGATGGAAAAGTCTTGGCGTGCACTCTTAGAACATGCGCAGATTCTGGGACTCTACCGGCGGGGGGCGGGGTCAGCTCAGCAGCTGCTCCTCTTCTCGCAGATCCAGCCGTCTCGCTCGCTGCTACATGGCGCGTCGTTCCACAGCCCCGAGTGAAGCATCATGACGCAGTCCTCCTTGCCCTGAGAGTCATTGGGCTCCCCCTTGTTCCAGTGGCTGCGAGGATAGAACGGGGGCGTTGCTGGGTGTCTGGGCTGCGGTGGACCCGGTGTCCAGCCTTCCCTGCTAGGGCCTGGCCCGTTGATGGTTTGGACGCACCCTGGACGCCCCGATGTCTAACGTGAGCGTGCACTGGGAATGTGTAACTTCCTTCCCATCGGCCCGTGTCTGTGGTGCATTATGTTTACACTCCCCGAGAGGAGCTGGTGCGTCTCCATAACACGCCTTCGTTCCTTGTTTCATCCTCTCTCTCCCTGCCTTCCTTCCCCTCTATCTCTTGATCTCCTTCCCATTTGAGAAAGATTGATCTCCCTACGCCCAATTATTTCTTTTATTTTGCTCTTTATATTTTGGGTTTCTCATAGAAAAGAAACCATGTGATATTTAAGTGTGTTTGTGTCTGATTCAATGCATTTACTATTGTAGTTTCAAGGTGCATCCATCTTCCCACAAATGACTCAAACTTATCCTTTCTTACCACAGCGTAGTCCTCCATTGTGTGTAACACATTTTCTTTATCTATTCATCTGGTGACGGGCATACAGGCTGCTTCCAAAATTGAGCTATTGTGAACTGTGCTACTATAAACACTGGTGGGTGCGGATTACTGTACCTTTCTAAGGTTACCCCAAGATTTAGCTTTCCAATTCCTAAAAATCTAGCCAGAGCCAAGGACCTCCCTGAAATATGGCCCAAAGCGCTCCCTCTGGGGTTTAACTTATTCACCTCCCCACATCTCACCAGGAACCCTTTCTTCACCTGAAGCTGATGGAGACTCCGTCCACCCACTGGTAGCCCTGGATCTGGCCTGCTTTGCGCACAGCCCTCAGCCCCAGCCAGTAGCCGCGGCTGCGCGTGTGTCGAGTCAGGAAGCCCTGAACGGGACAGAGACCTGAGTGACCAACAGAGGCGGGACCCCGCTGCACCAGCTGGGCCGTGCCTGTGCGGGTGAGCCCTGCTGTCCACTACTCTGCCCCAGCGGCGCTCGCCTGCTCGTCCAGGTCACCGATGATGACTAGGTGCGCGGAGTTGCTCTCGCAGTTGTGCTCCGCCTCTTGCCAAGTGGTTCGGGGCTCCGAGAAATAGTAGCAGGAGCCCCGGAAGGGCAGCCACGATGCGGGACACTGATCGCAGGAGCCTGCGGGGAGGCGAGGGTCAGAGAGGTAAGCTTCCTCAGGGAGGATGGACAAGAGGAGGGTCCCCCAGGTCAGGGGTGAGGCCCGGGCCTGAGAGGCGGGGAATCCCTGAGGCCTCCCCGGCAAGGCCCGCGCCGCCGTGCTCACTGTTCTGGAGCTTGGCGGCCTCCAGCGCCCGGAACAGCTCGCTGCGGATGTTCTCGCGGTCCCTACCCGCTGTAGCCAAGTCCTTGGTCACTGCAGAGGCAGGGCAGGGGACACTTCAGCTACTTAGGATCAGAGGCAGATCACGATCAGGCCCAGGCAGGGGTCACAGGGGTGGGGTGAGGGGTCAGGGCCACATCCGGTTCTCACCGCGCTGGCTCAGTTCTTCCAGGGCGCTTTTCTGCTGCATCAGTTTCACCTGCGCCTCCCGCACCTCCGCCAGAGCCGCCCGCGCCTCCGCCCGCGTGGCGTTGCCTAGGAAGGGGTCGGGATAGCGCGGCCTTAGGGTGCATCCGTTTTCCTGCAGACAACGCAACTTTCTCCTGCCTTAGGGCAGAAACCCGAAGTATAATTTACACAACAAAATAAAGGTTGGCGAATAGGACTAGGGAGACAGAGCTTTTGCAAATTGGGAAGGGAGGGGGGAAATGGAGGGAAGGAAATGAAAAAAGAATGAAGAGGTTCCCGCACCAGCTCCCCAAGAGGCGTGTAATCCGTGTGTACTGTGTACTGTAAACATAGACTAATACAAAGAGAAGGAAGGTGGAGTGGGTGAGATGGGAGGACCCTGCCAGTCCTCCGGCCCTGAGCCCTAGCCCTCGGCCCACAAGCCATGGCCACGCCCCGCAGGTCTCACAGCAGCTCTCGCAGGCTCCGACCCCGTCCTTCAAGGCACCCAGCGCCGCCGTCTGCCTGGAAGCTGGAAAGACAGCCCCCCCGCGCGCACAGCGCACATGCTGGTCACGTGAGGCCCTCAGGGACACCTTCCCCAGTTGGATTGGGTCAGAGTCCCAGGCACTCCCGCCCCCCTCCCCCCCCCCCGTCCCTTCTGCGCTCACCGTTTGCCCTCAGCAGGTCTTGGTGAGCAAGCAGGGACCCGCGCTCCGTGGAGGCTGCAGAGAGAAGGTCATGCGCGCCGGCCAGGGGAGGAGGGAGGTGGCTCAGGACCCCTACAACCCCCCCCCCCCAGGGGATGCTCCCGAGGCCACACCTCTCCTCACGAAGGAGTCACTCACCCTTGGACGAGACGACACTCAGAATGAGAGCCCACAGCACGGTGACCGCTAGGACGGCCAGGGCCAGGGAGAAAACCCATCGCTTGAAATGCTCCCAGCGACCCCAGTACCCTAAGAGAACACGGAGGGGTCAGTGGCCTGAGTCTTGGGCTGAGGTCCAGAGAGGCTAAGTAACTTGCCTGCTATCACACAGCCTTCACCCCAGTCTACAAGGGTCCAGCGCTGTAGTGTTTCTCCTGCACGCATTTCCTGGGTGCCCTGCCTCTTCCTGTCCCCTCCCCTTTAAGACCCCAGACACTTGACAGGGACCCAAAGGAGTCAGGGAGGCAGCCCCATTGCTCACACCTCCGGGGATGTCCTCGGGGCTGCTGTCCCACTGGCTGTATCTGACAGCGTCCATGGTGCCTCAGGCACCCAGCCTGGGCAGAGATGGGCCTTTAGCTCCAGGGCCCACCCTGGCTCCACCCTCTTCCTTCCCATTTCCTTTGGCCTCCATGGATCCCAACAGGAACCCAGTCATTGACCAATCAGAGCGCTGGACCCCTGCTGGCTGGGAGCGGCGGGAGGTGGGGCATTTCTAGTATCCCCAACCAGGAGGGCTTCCACTTGGACTGAGGTGCTGAAATTTTCTTTTTGGAGCTCCATCCTGATCTCCCATGGGCTTGGGTCTGTGCATCTTGAGAAGGATGAAGTGAGCCCAGCTGTTGTAGTCAGGGTATACCAGGGAATAGATTTAATACAGGACACATAGGATTATTTTTGTGTTGCTCACCCCAAAAGTCAAATGCAAAGGAGTGCAAGTGATCATCTGTCCACACATTAGAGACTCAAAAAACTCAGCCGAGGGCCTGGATCCCACGACAATGTCCTGTATGGGTCCAGCTGAAGACCCAGAGCCCATGGTAATGTCTTGGGTAAGTCTGTGTCAAGCATCTGCTCTATGAAGGCCTAAAGGTCAGTGGTAGAAGCTAGAAAGTCTGCACCCGAGGGTAAATGATCTGCACCAGCAGGCTGAGGGCTCTGCACCAGAGCCAGGAAGCAATGTTCAAAGGACCAGAGCTCCTGGAAGAGAGCTGCAGGTGTCCTTCCTGACGGTGAGCACCTGAGCTCTTCTGGCATGAGAACAACTGAGTTCGTATCAGGAAAAGCAATGTGGCGAGCTTCTCTGGGAGGATCAACAGTGCCCTATCTTCACCTGCAGTTCCTTTATGCTGTTGACAGCAGTCTCAGCTGGGACTCCCACACCCAGAACCATGATGGTTCAGTTCAGCTGGGTTTTCCAAGTTGACCATTATTTAACCCACAACACTAACCAAGTCAGGTGTGGCTCCCCCCTCTGCCTGCCCCCCAGTCCATGGCTTTTTCAGTTTCTCTGCAGATGCTTCCCAGGAACGGTGTTTGGCTGTGACCTTAACTCTGTCCTTGTTGGCCAGATGGGAGACAGGCAGTTGTTAGGGTGGCCAACTTAGCTACTGAATTCCACTACTGGATGTGGCTAGATGGGGGTGTATGTCACTTCTAGAAGCTTCAGTTTTCTTTTATATATACAAAGGGGATAAATGATAGAGCCTCCCTCAAAGGGACAGTGTAATAAAGAAATGAGGTTATGTGCATCAAATCTAGCACCATCCAAGGCCCATACCCATCTCAGTTCCAACTAGTCAGGAAGCTGAGGAAAGAAGCTCACTAGAGCCCAGGAGTTTGGGGCCAGCCCAGGCAAGAAAGGGAGATCCTGTCTGAAAAACAAAACTAACGCACTGAATGTTCATGCATTTTTTTTATTTTGTTATTTGCATTGCTTCAGCAAATATTAGGCACCTACAATGTGCCAGGCATTGTTCTGGGATCTGGGTCTATATCACTGAGAAAAACACATTTCTTCCTCTTTGATACCAACATTATAATGGTTGTGGTGGTACAAATATAAACATAATAGATGTAATTTAAAATAACAAGTCTTTTTTTCTTTTAAATAGCAGAGTGGTTATCAACTGGGGCAACTATGCTTCCCAGGGAATATTTGGCAATGCCTGGGGAGGCTATGTTTAATATCCCTTGTCAAACATTGGAAGATGCTGTGCTACTGATCATTAGAGGGTAGAGGCAGGATGTTGCTAAAAACCCTGCAATACATGGGCAGCCCCCCACAGCAGAGGATGACCCAGTGCCAGCCTGCTTAGGAGGCCCAAGGGAGATTTTTGCAGGTGAGGTCCCCAGGTTAAAGAACACACGTGTATAAGACATCAGCAACAACAGCAGGCAGCGTGGAGCAGAGCAGAGTGTCAGAGCCAGAGCCACCTGTGTCTTTATTGTATAATTCTTATACAGGTTGTAACTGTATGTTTACATTCTTACATAGTATTGTAACCAGCGCATGTGTGTTTACCTGTGATAAGTCATGGTTACATAACTGTATCCCATTGTGCACTTGCACTAGACAAGTGAGGTCACATCCTCAGGTGTCCTTAGATGCCTCTGACCTTTGAAGCAGTCTGAGTGGCTCAGCATGCCAATGGCACACAACTCAATGCATTAAAAAGCTATATGTGTGAAGACCAGGTTCAAAGGAATTCTAGAGTGAGATGTGTAGAACCAAGTGCTTGTATAATTCCCCAAGAGAAAGCAGATTTTTCTGCCACTGAGCTGAGGATAGATGGTTTCATGGCAGATGTAATTTAGTATAATTAGGCTGGCCTCAGACCTGAGCAAACAGCCATTCTAAGCAAACGCCATGCATAGTGCTGGGAAATTTGTAGCATGTCTTAAGTAGAAGTGGGTTTGAGGTTATAAGGAGAAGGGACTTAAAATGGCCTTCAATGTTACCTGGGAGTGGTCTCCTCTCAGTCTCTCACTGTCTCTCGGTCTCTTTCCCTCCCTCCCCTCCCTCTCTGTTGCTCTGTCTCTTTCTGTTTCTCTCTCCCCATAGTAATCTCCAGTAACAGTGACATGCCCAGGGGTTCCTTTGGAAATAAACTTGGTCCTATAAACAGATGCACAAGTGGCAGAGAGTCATCCATCTCAGACACACAGCTGTAATTATTTTTAGCCAGAAATGCTTCATGTATTTACTTTTACTCATTTGTTTTTATTGTTTTAAAAAGTAGCCTACTTTGTTGAGTGATTATTCATATACAAAGAGGACATATTTAAAGGATACAACTTAATTAGTTTACACATACACATATATAAACACACCTAAACATTGTCCCAAAGTATCTTTAGACTCAGTTGGGCATATGCCTATAATCCCAGCACTTGGGAGACTGAAGCAGGAGGATTACCATGAATTCAAGGTCAGCTGGGCTACATAGTGACACCCTTTTTTTTTAAAAAAGGAAAGAGTATCTGTAGACTCCTTATTCTTTCCTTAAACTAATAGCAGATCTCGGTGTGTGTATGGTGCAGGGGTTGGAACCCAGCCTTGCACATGCTAGGCAAGTACTCCATCTCTGAGCTATACTTTAAGCCCTCAAAAATGTTTTTAAAAATGGTATCATTACTGAGCAAGAACAGACTTTGATCATTATTCCCTAACCAATGCAGTCTACTCACTCTGTGCTTTGCTTTTACATTGCATTAGGTATTATAGGTGCTCTAGAAAGGATTCAAATTATTTGGGAGACAATGTGTAGGCTGTAGGCAGGCACTGTCTCAGTTCATGATATGGACTTGAATCTCTAGTGTTTTCTGCTGAAGCCCATACCCTGGAGCTCATCTCCCTTGGTTTCTGCAGGACGACTGTAGGTATCCATGGTGCCATCCCACTTCATGACTTTCCCTTCACCCCTGATGTTCTTGCTACCTTCTGTGACAGCTACTAATCTTTCTGTTATTAAATTGACTTGCATTTTCTAGAAGTGACTGGCACAGTATCTAGCTTTTAGACTCTCTTCTTTCACTCAGTGTAATTATTTTACAATTCATTCATGTTACTCCCAGGATCAATAATTCATTCTTTTCAAATGAGCAGTATTTTGTTGTATGTCTGGACCACAGTTGCTTATACATTCACTTATTGATAGATGATTGGCTTGTTTCCATGTTTGGGCTCTTAAAAATAAAGATAAACTGGGCACAGTGGTGTAATCCCAGCTTGTAATTCCAGCTCCTCAGAAGGCTGAGGCAGGAACATTGCAAATTCCAGGCCAGTCTGGACAACTTAGCGAGACTCTGGCTCAAAATTAAAAAAAAAAAGTAGGGAATGTAGCTCAGTGATGAGGTGCCTGTGGGTTTGATCCTCAGTTCCTTAAAAAAAGCAATTATGAGCATTTATGTACAAATTTTTGTTTGGATTTATTTACTGATACCAGGAATTAAACTCATGACCCCACACTTGCGAGGAAGGTGCTGTTATGCATTTATTTTTAAGGTAAATACCTAGAAGTATATAGCTAAGACCTATGAGTAGAAAAGTGTTTCATTATTTAAGGAATTGCCATTACTAATGTGAGAATCCCTAGGCTTGATCCTTAGTATGCGCGTGCGTGCACACACACACACACACACAAATACAACAAAACTTCAAAACAAAACCCCAAAGGAACTTTTACCATTTTATTTTTGTCTAAGCACAATGTATGAGAGAGTCAGTTCTCCCAAATCTTTGCAATGCTTGTTTGGGATGGACCTGGACAGGTGCACACCTGTAATCCCAGCATTCAATTGAGACAGGAAGGTTGCTGTGAGTTTGAGTCCAGCCTGGGCTTTGAAATAATTTTGAGGCTAGCCTGGACTACATAGAGAGACCCTGTCTAAGATAAACCCAAAGATCTTGTTTGGGAGGACATATAGCAAAATAGTGCAGCAATTGGAATGATTGTAAGAAAGTTGTAAGAATAATTGTGATATATGTATGACAATAACTTTTAAAAGATCCGGAAGAAATAGAGTTTCCTAACAAAATGTAACCTAAGTTTGTAACATAGAAGGGGTAGACAGCAGTGAAGAAAAGAGTAAAAAGCCGGTTGATGAATTAGCTTGTGAAAGAGGTGCTGGGCCCAGATAACAGTATGATCCCTCCCAGATCCATCAGTTCCTGGTTTTATACTGCTTCCTGTGGTAGTCAGGGTGGACTTTCAACTGTCTTAGCTTTGTGCTCTATGTCAGAAGACTGGTGGAACACACTTCTGGGTGTGGCTGGGTGGGCCATGAGGCCTGGGCCTTGGGTCTATGTCTGATCTCACTGCTTCTCTGGCACTGTCCCCTGCTGTATTTTCAGGCCACCATGAGCAAAGGAAATTTGCTTCTTTGTGCCCTTCTACCATGATGTTTCTGCCTCGAATCCACCATGTGCTGAATCCCAAGAAACCATAAGCTATAAATTAAACCATTTTCTTCTTGAAGTTGTGGGTGTCAGATATTTGGTCTCAACATCAAGAAAGCTGACTAATACATGGCTCTTGAGTTTGAGTTAACATGCCTGATGATATAGAAAATTTTATTGAAAATAACAAGAGACATCATAGTAACTACTGTAGATCACCTAGTATTGTGGTTTTATATGTCCTTTTCATTTCATGTTTTTCTAGGAATTTTTTTGTTGACTTTTTTTTTCCCCTCTAATACAGAAAAAAGGTATACAGGTAGACACTCATGCATGTGTGGAATTTCTAAACAGTTTACGAGAATTGATTATAGTTATAGTAAAAAAAAGGAAAAAAGTATTCTAAAGTATATAACATCATGTATGTTTAAGTGTGTAGAATTGATAACCATATTACTAATTTTTTGTTGGGTAGATGAACAGAACTGGTTGCAGTCTCACTGTTTAAATGTCCACTTTGTAGGCTTTACTTTTGTAACTTGAACAACTACTTCTAAGAGGAAAATATGTAATTATCAACTAGTGATTTCTTACTGGTTTCTTTTTTTTGAGATTATTATTATTTCTACCCTCTTTCTGTTTCATTTTTTTTTTCTTTAAAGAAAAAAAAAGTTAAAAAAATAAAGCCTCATCCTTCATAGATATGGCTTTTGAGAGGTGAGCAGATCAAAGAGGTGGAATAGACACCTTGCTTCAGCATAGTATAATTTTCAGCATATAGGTCTTATACAGTTTCAGTTAGGTTGATTCCTAAGTATTTCATTTTTTTTACATGTTATTGTAAAGGGCAATTTTTCCATAATTTCTCTCTCAGTGAGTTTTTTGTTTGTGTACAAGAATGCTATTGATTTCTGAGCATTGACTTTGTATCCAGCTATACTACTGAACTTGTTTATTACCTCTAGAAGTCTTTTAATGGAGTTTTTTGGGTCTTCTATATAGAGTATCATGTCATCTGCAAATAGTGATAATTTAACTTCTTCCTTTCCTATCTTTACTCCTTTTATTTTTCTCTCTTGTCTGATTGCGCTGGCTAGTGTTTCCATAACTATGTTGAAAAGGAGTGGTGAGAGTGGACATCCTTGTCTTGTTCCTGATTTTAAAGTGAAAGCTTTCAGTTTTTGTCCATTTGGTACAATGTTGGCTGTTGGTTTGTCATAGATTGCATTTACAAGGTTGGGGTAGACACCGTGTATTCCGAGTTTCTGAAGGGTTTTTATCATGAATCTGTGTTGGACTTCATCGAAAGCTTTTTCTGCATCTATTGAGATGCCCGTGTGGTTTTTGTTTTTGGCTCTGTTGATGTGGTGTATTACATTTATTGATTTGTGTATGTTAAGCCATCCCTGCATTTCTGGAATGAACCCCTCTGGGTCATGATGTATAATCTTCTTGATGATTTGCTGCATTCTATTTGCCAATATTTTGTTGAGAATGTTTGCATCAATGCTCATGAGTAAGACTGGCCTATAGTTCTCTTTTTTGGTTGGATCTTTCTCTGGTTTTGGTATCAGAGTAATAGTTGCCTCCAGGAATGATTTAGGGAGGATTGCTTTCTTCTCAATTTCATTGAAGAGTTTAAGGAGTACTGGCATCAAATCTTCTCTAAATTTCTTGCAGAATTCAGCTGTGAATCCATCCGGACCTGGGTTTTTCTTTGTTGGTAAGTTTTGAATTACATTTTCAATTTCAATAGCTGATATTTGGTTGTTCAAAATTGCTATATCTTCTTGGTTGAGCTTTGGTAGTTCATATGTTTCTAGAAATCTGTCCATTTCCTCTGTGTTTTCCACTCTATGTGAGTAGAGATTTTCAAAGTAGGTATTCATGATCTTTTGAATTTCCATGGGACCTGTAGTAATTTCTCCCTTTTCAGTTCTTATTGCATGAATTTGGGTTTTTTCTTTCTTTCTCTTGATAAGGTTAGCTAGGGGTTTGTCAATTTTGTTGATTCTCTCAAAAACCCATCTTTTTGATTCATTAATTCTTTGTATTGTTTTTTTTAGTTTCAATTGCATTGATTTCTGCTCTAATCTTTACAATTTCCTCTCTTCCATGAGCTTTGGGTTTAACTTTCTCTTCTTTTTCTAGAAGCTTGAGATGGAGCATTATGTTGTTTATTTGTGCTCATTCTGTTTTCTTGATATGACAGTTTATTGCTATATATTTCCCTCTTAAGACTGCTTTCATTGCATCCCACAGATTACAGTATGTTGTTTCTATATTTTCATTGAATTGTAGGTATTGTTTTATTTCTTCTTTAATTTCATCTGTAGCCTACTGGTTGTTCAAAAGGCTGTTATTTAATTTCCATGCATTTATGTAGACTTTACAATTTCTTTTGCCATTAATTTCCAATTGCAGTGCACTATGGTCAGATATTATGCATTGTATGATTTCAATACCTTTGCATTTACTTAAGAATGTCTTATGGGATAATATATGGTCTATTTTGGAGAATGTCCCATGTGCAGATGAGAATGTGTATTCTGATGTGGTTGGGAGGAACACTCTGGAAACATCTACTAAGTCCAATTGCTCACAGATATGATTCAGTTCTGTTATTTCTTTGCTGACTTTTTGTCTAGTTGATCTATCTCTTTGTGACAATGGGCTGTTAAGATCTCCGGTTATAATTGTGTTCTTGTGTATTTGGTTTTTCATGTCCATTAGTATCTGTCTTATATAGTTGGGTGCTCCTGTATTTGGTGCATATATATTTATAATTGTTAGTTCTTCCTCTTGAATTTTACCACTAACAAGTATGTAGTGACCTTCTCTATCTCTTTTAATCATTTTAAGTTTGAAGTTCATGTTGTCTGCAAATAGAATAGCTACCCCTGCTTTTTTTCTGGATTCCTGTTGCATGGAATACTGTTTTCCATCCTTTGACTTTTAATGTATGAGTTTCCTTTTGGGTCAGATGTGTTTCTTGTATACAGCATGTTGTGGGGACCTGTTTCTTGATCCATTCTGTCAATGTATTTCTTTTTATAGGTGAATTGAAGTCATTTATATTTATGGATAGCACTGATATGTACTGGCTCGACTTTGGCATGTCATGTTCCAGTTGTTTCTTTCTGCTTTTCCTCTTATTTAATTGCTTATCCTACCTGGTGGTTTCTTTCTGTTGTTGTTTTGGGGATTGTGGTCATTTTTATCTCTGTCTAGTATGTCTTTCAGTACTCTTTCTAGGGTTGGTTTGGTGGACATGAATTTCTTCAGTTGTTCTTTGTCATGGAAGTATCTTGTTTCTTCATTAAATTTGAATGAAAGTTTTGCTGGGTACATCAGTCTGGGTTGAAGGTTGTTTTCTTTCAGGGCTTGAAATACCTCACTCCAAGTTCTTCTTGACTTGAAGGTTTGTGCTGAAAAGTCTGCCATGATTCTAATGGGCTTTCCTTCATAGGTGAGTTGTGTCTTTTCTCTGACAGCTTTTAATATTCTGTTTTTATGCTGTATGTCTGAGATCTTAATTATTATGTGTCTGGGTGTGTATTTATGTTGATTGTGACTGTTTGGTGTTCTATATGCCTCACTTATCTGCATATCAGATTCTTTCCCCATGTTTGGGAAATTTTCTGCTATTATTTCTGTAAATACTTTATGTATGTCATTTGCCTGCACTGCTGTATCTTCGCTAATGCTCATTATTCTCATATTGTTGCTCTTGGCATCATCATGGAGCTTCTGGATTGTCATTTCATGCTGATTTGTTATTTTTAAAAGTTCTCTCCTTTCCTGATCACTAACTGTGATCCTGTCCTCAAGGTCTGAAATCCTGTCCTCAGCTTCCTTTAGGTGGTTTTGCACGCTTTCAATATAATTTTTTGTTTCTTGGATGTCTCTTTGAGTTTGTTTCATGAATTCTGCTTGTTTTCTATATTGTTCATTCAAAGTTTCAATCAGTTTCTCATGCTCATGTACTTTTTTCTCTAGTTCTTCTTTAGCTGCAATCAACAACTCCTTTACTAAAGTTGTTATTTCTATCTTTACATGGGAGAGTAGTTCTAATTTGATTTCCTCTATAGCCTGATGCAGTTGTTTTTTTTATTTCACTGGCTATCTTTTCAGAGATTCCCAGTGTGTTACTTTTGGGGTCCTCTATTTCAATGTCTCCTATACTTGCTTCTGGTGAACTATATGTTTGAGACTGCATTTTGCTTTTTTTTTTGTCATTTTCACTCTGCCTGGTGTTTTCTATGTGTAGGAGAGGATCACACAAACTATTTTCAGACACACCAAAATCTTACAGTTAGTTGTAGGAGGTTTTACTACTGGCCCTATTTATTCCCAGTACACCTCTATTGTAGGGGTATACTCTCCACATTGATACAGTCAATCCAATGTAGTCCAAAGTTCACCACCTGGGAGCAAATTTCCAAATTTTCTCACACTAACTGGAGACCCCTGAGATCTTCTGATGTTCCAGGTGGGAGAGCGGGCCCATCTGTAGCAGTCCAGGGCAGTTTTCAGTCTTGGGTGGGCCTCCTCGATGTTCCTGGTGGCAGGGCAGGCCCACAGGGGAGGTTCCGGGTAGCCTACCCCTGAGGTGGGCTTGTGTTGAGTTCCAGGTGGCAGGGCAGGCCCTTGGTTGAGCTTCCGGGCAGCTTACCCTGATGCAGGCTTCTGCTAAGTTCCCAGTGGCAGGGCAGGCCCACGGGGTAGGTTCTGGGCAGCCTATCCCTGATGTTTTTTTTTTTTTTTTTTTAAGATTTTATTTAAAGAGAAACCAAAGCATATAAAGGGTAGAGATAATACAGAATTCCAAAAAAAGAGGTAAACAATAAGAAATCACAAGTTAATAAATTACATATTATCCTCTTAGAAATAGTTGTTCAAGTTACAAAATTAAACCATACAAAGTAGATAGTCAAAAAGTGAGTGTGAACATCTACGCATGCATGAATCTCTACGTGTATTTCTATCCTTTCTGTATTAGAGGGAAAAAAACTTAGCAAGACAAAATAAAACAAATTCCTATAAAAACATGAAACCAAAAGTCATATAAAACCACAGTACAAGGTGATCTATAATGATTACTGTGTTGTTCCTTATTATCTTCAATAGAATGTCTGTATCATCAGGCATAATTGAATATAACAGTATAATTGAATATAGAAGTAAATAACAATATTAGTAAAATAAAACATTGTAGACAGTATAAAAATTCAAAGGCAGGTAATAATCAAACCAGAGTGGATATTCTAGTGGATCTTGTCATCTTCAGTACAGTTGCCTATACTCTCAGACTTGATACTATCAATCATAACAGCTTTGAATAAAATTTATCAATACAAAACAGCAATCCAACAAACCAGATTCGATTATGACCAGTCATGGTAAAACTGTGTAGGTTTTACAGATCTTTAGCTTAAGTTAATAGGAAATGAAGGATGATTACCCTACTATATCCTGTTATTTTTGGGATTTCTGTCTGTGCCCTCAAATCTAGTACAGGTAGAATGACTAGAACAGAATATAATACATTTAAGCAGAGTAGTGTGAGTAATGTGGGTTTTAAATCCTGATGTACTATTAACAATATAGCATATCAAGACCATCTATGTTAGAGTTTCTAGTTATCCTTCTCTGTCTCATTTCTGCTATGCTACTTTTCTGCCTTTGTTTAGTTTTCCCCTTCATTCTACTGCCTGCCCCACTCATTGAGGTCTTTCTGCCACTGTTCCTAAAATCCTGTTTTTTTTTTTTCTCTCTCTCTCTCTCTCTAGAATGTCCTTCAGCATTCTCTGCAGGGTTGGATTGGTGGTTACAAACTCGCCCAGTTCCTCTTTGTCATGGAAGCATCTTGTTTCTCCATTAATTTCTAGTGACAGTTTTGTAGGGTACATCAATCTGGGCTGGAGGCCACCTTCCTTCAGGACTTGGAAGACTTCATTCCAAGCTCTTCTTGATCTGATGGTCTGTGTCAAGAAGTCAGCCATGATTCTGATGGGCTTATCTTTATAGGTAATGTTTCTTTTTTCTGAAAGCTTTTAATCTGTTTTTATACTGAATTTTTGGTATCTTGATTATTATATGTCTGGGTGTAGCTCTGTTTTGGTTGTAGGTGGCTGGCATTTGTATGCCTCTCACAACTGAATGTCATTTTCTTTTCCCATGCTTGGGAAGTTTTCCTTAATTATTTCCATGAATAGCCTTTGTGATTCATTCACCTGTATGTATTCCTGCTTCTTTGTTCATGTTTCTTATTCTGAAATTGTAGATTCTCTTGTCGTCTTCTAGTCTTTGTATTGTTACTGCCTGTTTCCTTGTTATTTTTAAGAGATCTTTCTTTTCATGATCACACATTGCAAACTTGTCTTCAAGTTTTGGTAGTCTATCTTTAATTTCTTTTAAGGCATTTTGCCAGCTTTCAATGGAGTTTTTAATTTCCTAGTAGTCTCTTTGAATCTGCTTCATGTATTCTATATTTTGTTTATATTCTTTATTGAATATTTCTCTCCTTTTTTGTGTTCCTCTCTTCTTTTGTCTGTATCATCCTAAGAGATGCTTCCTGAGAGCATTTCTTTTATTACTCTACTCATATCCTGCTTTACCCAATTTAATATTTCAGTTTTGAGCTCGTCTACAAGGTCCTGAAGATATGTCTTAATGTCCATTGAAGCCACGTCTGATGTTGTGTGTTTGTTGCCCTCAGGCTCCTTTATTTGTCCTTCTCCTGGATCAGGGCTCTCAGGGTTCTGGGCTGGGGGCCTCCTCCTGCCTCTCTCTCCTGTCATGGCCCTGGCTTCCTCCATACAGTTTACAGGGCAGGTTCCAGCCCCTTCCATATTGGCCACGTTTTCTCCGAAGCACGCTGGCAAGGGAACTCTGCCCTTTCCTGCCTGCTCTTGTCACTGAGGTATAAGCAGGCTACGTATGCCTGCGCCTCCCTACCAGGCCAGCCAAACTTCAGGGGTGATCACCTGGTCAGTGCGTACTAGGTGCAGGGAATCGATTTGGAACAGCTCATTGGGTCCTGGCCAGGGGCACAGCCCAGTCCAAGAAAATCCCATGAATCTGCCTTGGGGAGGGAGCAACCAACTGAAGTCACTGTCACTCCTAGTTCAGGCTCCTCCTGCCTGATTCCAACATGTCACCCACCTGGTCATGCCCTTCCCATGGTGGGGGGTCTCACTCCCAGAACTGACCGTGGATCAATGAAGGTTCCTCCACTGGTTCTGATCTCCACTCTCTGTTGGGCTCACCAACCCCCAACTTCAGCACTGCCGTTCTTCCTGTGAGTAGTGGTGGGAATGAGTTTGGGCAGCTCTGCCTGCAGGCGTGGATTCAAGCTGGTACAAACTTGGCAGGTCATCATGAACATGCTGTGTCCCTTTAGTTTTTAGCTGTTTCAGTTGTAGCCCCAAAGTATTTGATGAGCTTTTTTAAGTTTCAATTTCTTCTTGTGTCAAGAGGATCGATCTCCCTCTGTCTGGGTCTCTCCAGGGTGTTTTATTCTGGCATATGAATTGTTTCTCCTGGGAGGCTTTGTATTCTGTTGCTCACTGATCAGCCATCTTGTCTTCTCCCATGTTGCTTTAAAAATATGCATATATATTTTTGAGCTTAGTTTCTGTGGATATCTTTTTATTAATCTTCATCTATTAAAATCATCTACTGAAAAAAACAAGACCCTGTGTCAAAACAATAAAAAAGTGCTGGGGATGTAGTTCAGAAGTACTGTGAAGGATGTAGTGTGAAGACCCTGGGTTCAATCCCCAGTAATGTGCACAGACACCATACACAGGAATGTATACACATCTCTGTCAACAATGATATCATAGATAAAATGAGCAGATTTTTAACAGAATGGAGACAGTTAATTAAATCTAAAGCTGAAAATCAATTCTGGGATATGCAAAAATTCTGCAAATTAAAAAAAGACATAAAAATAAGCAGAAAAATGGGCCAAAAGTATGAAGATACAATCTACTGAAGAACAAGTGTGATTACCATGTGTTCAAGGAAGGTTTAAGCTCATTAATAATTGTAGAAAAAGCAATTTTTGGTATCTCTTTCTACCAATTTTTTTTGGGTACTGGAATCGAATTCATGACCTTGCACTTGCCAGGAAAACTTTATACTAATTAAAATGACAAACATTAAACAGGTGAATAGCGGTTTTTTTTGTACCAGGAATTGAACTCATGACCTTGCACTTGCTAGGCAGGTGTTTATGCTGCTGAGCTAAATCCCCAGCCCAAAAGATGGATAGTTTTAAGGATTGATGAGGATGTGGGGAAATAGAAATCCTTGTATGCTGCCCGTGGAAGTATAAAATTGGTTGCTTTGGAAAACAATCTGGAAATACATAGTGAAATTAACATAACATAGGCTCTGATATTGTGAAAATAGATACATTGTCAAGCTGGGTTGCCCCAGAGACACATTTATTTAGAAGGAGGCTCTTCTCAGTTTTGTTTATGGTGGCAGAGTTGAGGGTAAATCACCTACCTCTAAACAGGTGACAAGTAAGTAAGACTTATTGAGGGTACACTCTGGAAATCAGCAATACACCAGTTGTGTAGTGTTTCATCATTTTCCTGTCATTGAGACACAGTGCCTGACACCCACAACTTAAAGAATGAATGATTTATTTTGGCTCATGGTTTTAGTCCTTGAACAGCTGGTTTCCAAGCAGAAACAGGACATCAGAGGGATATGGTGGAGTCAAATGTGCCAACCCATGGCAGCCAGGAGGCAAAGCAAGAAGGGAGGAGTTCAGACAAAATATACCAGTGCAGGTCAAGCCCTACGTGTTATGGTTCAGCAGAGGAACAGAGTCAATATAAAACTTATGTATAACAGTGTAAGTCAGTGATGGTGAACCTTTTAGAGCTTTTAGTGATAATGAAAACCTCTGGCAACACTCCCTGAGTTCACCACCACTGGTACTGATGATTTATGATGCAGTTTTACAGGATCAGAATTGGAAGGGTTCCAACGACTGTTTACCAGATCAAAGAAAGAAGAGACCAAGATAGCTGCTGAGCACTGGGGAGCCAGAGGGCTGAGTAGCAGTGGAAGATGGAAGGTCAAAGGTGTGGAAGCTCACTGCAGGATCACTGATATGAGCCTGTCTTGGGAAACCTAAGAGATGGTGTTGGAAGACTGGCATCTGTACTTGAAGGCTGGAGAGTAAGGTCCAAAGGCAATCAAGGCCAGATCTCCCCTGAAAACAACAGCAGACTTCTTTCTTTCCGTTTATATTCCATTTAAGGGAGACATCTAATGATTGGTGCTGTGCACATTTGGAGTGGGTTGCTCCACCTACACGTCAACCATCCACAAACACACCCAGAGATTTACTAATTTGCTAGGTGGTTCTTATTCAAGTCAAGTTAACACATCACAATTCATGATCACATCCTTAGTGGCCCACCTCCACCCAGGCACAGCCTCCTAACAGCATGTTACAATACTGAACTCATTAATGGATGAATCAACTGATGAGAGTAGCACCCCCATGACCCAGTTACCTTGTAAAATGGCTACTTTTGGAGCCATTTCAAGTAGAAACCATAACATTCTGTTCCTGGTCCT
This sequence comes from Hydrochoerus hydrochaeris, assembly GCA_004027455.1. Lineage (NCBI taxonomy): Eukaryota > Metazoa > Chordata > Mammalia > Rodentia > Hydrochaeridae > Hydrochoerus > Hydrochoerus hydrochaeris. The sequence goes on along the minus strand of PVLA01004553.1, from coordinate 31,763 downwards.
CCAAAGACTCATGTCCATGTCATTATGCAAAATGCATTTAGTTTTTCTTTAGGACTCACCAAAGTCTTAACAGTTCCAGTATTGCTGAAATGTCCAAGTCCAAAGTCTCCTCTGAGACTCAAGGCAAACTCTTAGCTGCAAGACCTTGCACAAATAAAAAAGAAAGTTAAACATTCTGAATGTATAATGACACAGGATAAACATTACCATTCCAAAGGGGAGAAATAGGGTGGGTGGGGGGAGAGGAATCAAACCAAAGCAAGACCAAAACCTAGCAGGTCAAATATTACATCTTATAGCTCTGTGTCCAGCCCCTGACCCATTTGTGGTGAGATGTGAACTCCAGAGGACTTGGATGGCCCTGCCCTTGCAGCATTGGCAGTTTCATCCTATTTGACCTTTCTCTCAGGTTGGCTCTGCTCACTGCCTGCAGCGTTCCTTGGTAGACATTCCACATCTTGGCGTTTTTCACCTTCCTGGGGTCCCCACTGAACTTTTAGCATCATCCTCATAGCCTCATGCATTTATTCTCAGGAACACACTTTGTAGCCTCCCAGTCCTTCCTGTGAAACCTAGTTGGAAGACTCCTTGGCCCCATAACATGCATTCTGCATGCCTGTAAAACCAGCACCACACCAATGATGCCAAGGTCTGCCACCAGTTTGAGCAGTAGCCTTGGATCATATCCGCAGAGGTTGATGAGTGCTTGGATGGCTGAGAACCACAAAGGGAATTTTAGGGAACCACCTCCCTAGGCAGAACTTCTGGAGTAGAAAACCCAGGGTGTCTTTCTCAAATGAAAACTTTACAGTTTTCTGCCATTGAGTCTATGAAGTGGGGGTTTTGGTAATTCCTGAGATTCTTTCTGTTCTGGTCCAAAGCATTCGGCTTCTTTTTTAGTGCTAATCTTTTCAGCAACTGTGATGTCCTTTGCCCCAAGTTTGCAGGAACTTTTTTTTTTTTGGTGAAACTTCAAATTTTTCACATGGGAGTTTTGTTTCTGATTTTCACAGTAGCTCTGGATAAGAACAGCTAGCGGCACCCATGCCTTAACCTGAGTGTAGAGCTGCTTGAAATTTCCTCCACTGGATTAGTTTGTTGCCATGATCTTTGTCTCCCACAAAGTCTAAGGACACATACACAATGTATGCACATTTTCTGCCAAAGTAACACACATGGCCTTGAGTCTAGCTGCCCATGACGTTCTCAGCTGACACCTCCTTCCTGAACCTGGCCTTTGTCATTCATATTTCTATCAGCACCTTGGCTTTCTGATCCCTGAGCAGAATCTCTTGTCAATCTGCATGTAGTCATTTAGAACATCTCTAGGCCACGTCTCCAAATCTTTCCAAGTTCCTCCTGCCAACAAGTACTTTTAAACAGCATGGTCAGGTATAGGCACAGCATGAACCTATCTCCTACTTCACTCTTTTTAATTTCCTGTTCTGAATCACAATACCCAACACTTGCAATTTAAAGCAGAAGAGGTCTACTTTGGGTCATGGTTTTAGTCTAGATTGGTTAGCTCCAGAAACAGGATGGCAGAGGGGAATGGGAAAGGAAAAGGCACTCTTCCTATGTGACCAGAAAACAGACAGAAAAGAGAGGAATGAAGGAAAAGAAGACACTTTTCCAGCTCACGTCCTCAGAGATCTGCCTTCAACCAGCCCCACCTCCTAACATAGCATTCAGCCACTGAACTCATTAGTGCCTAAGTTCACTGATGAGTACAGTGCTTCTATGACCCAATTACGTTCCAAACTTTTGGGGCCATTTTAGGTGTAAGCCATAACATACATTCAGCAATATGTCCAGATCCCAGTAAGTTAGGGTTAGAAGGAAGAGAAATACCTTAGCTTCAATTAAACACAACAGTTATGTGAAGACTAAAGCACATATATCAAACACAGAAGAGTGTTCGTCTTGGGTGCAGAGTTAAACACTAATGGTCAGCAGTGCATGAAGGGTAATGCAGACTGGATAAAAGTCTTTTTCTAAGGAAGCTAGAGGCCCTTCCTCCTCTTCCTAGAAGTTTTCTTGTTCCAGGATGCCAGACTCCTCTTGCTTTAATCAGAAAAGAAGCCTGTGTGAACAGGTGCTGACAGTTGACTTATCAGCAGAACATGACTGTGGGGAAGATCTTTCTGGCAGGGTACATCCCACATGGTGTTTAGTAAGAGGAAATGTAAAAAAAAAAAATAGATTGCACAACTTCTGTCCGAGGCAACCATCAGAATACATTTTTGGGAAAAGACCTGGAGGGATTGATTCATCTGCTATTATGAAACACAAATTACTCTTTTTGAGAGAATAGAGGTTTTCTGAAGAGGACAGTACCAGAACATTGACTTCATGGACATGTGCACGGTGGATGGAAGAAGGAAAGGTGTATCAGGTACTGATCAAGGCAGAGGCAAGGGCACAGGAAGGTGGCCTAGGTGGTTGTACCTGGAGCTGCAGCTACCTTGAGGGGCCAGCATGGAGTTGTTAAGCTTACCAAGGAGGCCAGAATGCTGCCCCTGCCCTTGAGCCCTGCTGCAGAGGAATTGAAACAGAAAGGGAGGTCCCAACTATGACTCTGCCCACAGACCACCAACCTCTAGCCCTGGTCCAAAACTGGGATGGGAAACTTATTTCTGATGGTCATGTCAGAGGGAACCACGTGATCAGGGAATTTTAAGGTGATGTGATGAATCTAGAAAGCTTCGGGGGAGTAGAAGGACCATCAGAGACACCCAAGGGGTTAGGGATGGCCTCCTGGAGGATGCCTGGACCAGCAGCTGGTGTTGCTCTGGAAAAGATGGGTGAATAAATAGTCCTGGCACAGTGTTAGCAGATGCAGGGAGGATAAAAGAACAAGTTTCGTTGGAGAAGCTGAAGCTAAGTTGGTAGTCTAAGAATGGCAGTCTGAGGTTGGAGACTAGATAGGGCTGGGCACACAAAGACCTGAGTAGCAAGGAGACAGGGTTGGGACTAATGTGAAAAGTGGGTAAAAGTCACAGGCTTCAGGCTCAAAGCCAGGACCACTCTGTAGGTTCCACCGTTCCTGGAAATGGGGTGCTCACGACAATGACCAAATTCAGCTCAGTGCAAGGGGGTACATTATGGTTTGTTTGTTGCAGTTAGTTTTGGCTTTGCTTTTTAAAAAAATTTTATTTAAAGAGGAAAAAAGCAAAACAGAAAAAGGCGTAGAAACAATACAGAATTTCAGAAAGAAAATGAACAGTAAGAAATCACTAGTTGATAAATTACATATTGTCTTCTTAGACATAGTTGTTCAAGTCACAAAATTAAAGCATATAGAGTGGACATTCAAACAGTGAGGCTGCAAAAAAGTTCAATGATCCAATAACAACTTAGTAACATGGTTATCAATCCTACACACTTAAACATAAATGTAGATATATCCTTTAGAGCATTTTCTGTTCCTCCTTTTACTTAAAAATTTTTTTTTATTTAAAGAGAAACAAAAGCATGTAAAGGGTAGATATAATACAGAATTTCAAAAAAAGATAATAAGAAATCACTAGTTGATAAATTACATATTGTCCTCTTAGGAATAGTTGTTCAAGTTACAAAATTAAAGCATACAAAGTAGATATTCAAACAGTGATAGTGTAAAGAGCTACACATGCATGAATCTTTACATGTATTTCTATCCTTTCTGTATTAGAAGGACAAACAAAACATAGCAAGACAAAACAAAACAAAATCCTATAAAACCATGAAACCAAAAAGTCGTATAAAGCCACAGTACAAGGTGATCTACAATGATTACTGTGTTGTTTCTTATTATCTTCAACAGAATTGTCTATATCATCAGGCATAATTCAATATAGCAGTGTAATTGAAGATAGCAGTACATAACAATCTTAGTAAAAACAAAACATTGTAGACAGTATAAAACTTCAAAGGTAGGTAATAATCAAACCAGAGTGGATATTCTAGTGAATCTTGTTATCTTCAGTGCAGTTGCCTATACTCTCAGACTTTATATTATCAATCATAACAGCTTTGAATAAAATCTATCAATACAAAACAGTGATCCAACAAACCAGATTCGATTATGATCAGTCATGGTAAAACTGTGTAGGTTTTACAGATCTTTAGCTTAAGATAATAGGAAATGAAGGATGATTACCCTACTATATCCTGTTATTTTTGGGATTTCTGTCTGTGCCCTCAAATCTAGTACAGGTAGAATGACTAGAACAGAATATAATACATTTAAGCAGAGTAGTGTGAGTAATGTGGGTTTTAAATCCTGATGTACTATTAACAATATAGCATATCAAGACCATCTATGTTAGAGTTTCTAGTTATCCTTCTCTGTCTCATTTCTGCCTTTGTTTAGTTTTCCCCTTCATTCTACTGCCTGCCCCACTCATTGAGGTCTTTCTGCCACTGTTCCTAAAATCCTGTTTTTTTTTTTCTCTCTCTCTCTCTCTCTCTAGAATGTCCTTCAGCATTCTCTGCAGGGTTGGATTGGTGGTTACAAACTCGCCCAGTTCCTCTTTGTCATGGAAGCATCTTGTTTCTCCATTAATTTCTAGTGACAGTTTTGTAGGGTACATCAATCTGGGCTGGAGGCCACCTTCCTTCAGGACTTGGAAGACTTCATTCCAAGCTCTTCTTGATCTGATGGTCTGTGTCAAGAAGTCAACCGTGATTCTGATGGGCTTACCTTTATAGGTAATCTGTTTCTTTTCTCTGATGGCTTTTAATATTCTGTTTTTATATTGAATTTCTGTTATCTTGATTATTATATGTCAGGTGTAACTCTGTTTTGGTTGTAGGTGGCTGGCATTCTGTATGCCTCACATAACCGAATGTCATTTTCTTTTCCCATGCTTGGGAAGTTTTCCTTAATTATTTCCATGAATAATCTTTGTGATTCACCTGTATGTATTCCTGCTTCTTCGTTCACATTTCTTACTCTTAAATTGTAGATTCTCTTGTCGTCTTCTAGCCTTTGTATTGTTACTGCCTGTTTCCTTGTTATTTTTAAGAGATCTTTGCTTTCATGATCACAAATTGCAAACTTGTCTCAAGTTTTGATAGTCTATCTTAATTTCTTTTAAGGCATTTTGCCAGCTTTCAATGGAGTTTTTAATTTCCTGGTAGTCTCTTTGAATCTGCTTCATGTATTCTATATTTTGTTTATATTCTTTATCAAATGTTTCTCTCCTTTTTTTGTGTTCCTCCCTTCTTTTGTCTGTATCATCCTGAGAGATGCTTCCTGAGAGCATTTCTTTTATTACTCTACTCATATCTTGCTTTACCTGATTTAATATTTCAGTTTTGAGCTCATCTACAAGGTCCCGAAGATATCTCTTAATGTCCATTGAAGCCATGTCTGATGTTATGTGTTTGCGGCCCTCAGTCTCCCTTGTTTTTCCCTCTCCTGGATCAGGGCTCTCAGGGTTCTGGGCTGGGGGCCTCCTCCTGCTCCTGTCATGGTCCTGGCTTCCTCCACACAGGTTACAGTGCAGGTCCCAGCCCCTACCCTGTTGGCCATGTTTCCTCTGAAGCACCCTGGCAAGGGACCTCTGCCCTCTCCTGCCTGCTCTTGTCACTGAGGTGTAAGCAGTGGCTGTGTATACCTGCCCCTCCCCACAGGGCCAGCCAAACTTCAGTGGCCTTCACCAGGTTAGTGTGTGCTAGGTGCAGGGAATCGATTTGGAACAGCTCATTGGGTCCTGGCCAGGGGCACAGCCCAGTCCAAGAAAATCCCACGAATCTGCTCTGGGGAGGGAGCAACCAACTGAAGTCACTGTCACTCCCAGTTTAGGCTCCTCCTGTCTGATTCCAACATGTCGCCCATTTGGTTGCCCCCTTCCTGTGTGTGGGGGGTCTCATTCCCAGCACTGACCATGGATTAATGAAGGTCCCTTTGCTGGCTTGGCTCTCCATTGGGCTCACCAACCCCTGACTTCAGTGCTGTTGTGCTTCCTGTGAGTGGAGGCGGGAATGAGTTTGGGTGGCTCTACCAGTCTGCACAGATTCAAGCTGGCACAAATTCAAGCTGGCATGAAGTTGGCGGGTTGCTGAGAAAACACTGTGTCCTATAGTTTTTAGCTGTTCCAGTTGTAGTCCCGATGTATTTGACAAGCTTTTTTACATTTTAATTTCTTCCTGTGTCAAGAGGATCCATCTCCCTCTGTCTGGGTCTCTTCAGGGTGTTTTATTCTGGCGTATGAGTTGTTTCTCCCAGGAGGCTTTGTATTTTGTTGCTCACTGGTCGGACATCTTGACTTCTAGATCTTGGCTTTGCTTTTTAAATAAAAGACGTGCAAAGAGGTATGTAGAAAAACAAATAAAAAAAACTTGCCTGGCTTTTACTTAGCTTTATTAAGTTTTGACATCACATATTTCAGTCATCAATAAGTAAGTAAATCATAGCACATACAGTGGAAGTCTTATAAAAATCCCTCCCTCTCTGTGCTCTTCTTCAGTTTTCTTCCTTCTCAAATGTGGTAATTACCGTACTAAAATACTTTAATTGTGTGTGTGTCCCTAGACAATATATTGGACTGTTTTGTACATCTGGGAACTGCATAAACACGTTACCACATGGTCTGTGTCCTTCCGGACTTTGTTTTTGTGTCCTTCACCTTACAATGATAAGATATATCTATTCAGGGTTCATGTTTCATTACAAAAAGATAAACACAAGAAAATACATGCTTAGCAAACAAACAACAGGAGAAAGCTTCCTTATTTTGATAAGGGGGCAAATTACAATTGTTGGAGCCATTGAAGCTGAATATACATGCAGGGTCGTGGCATGGCTCTGAGCATGGCTGAACTGAGAACGAGGAGACACCTCAGGGGCAAGATGGGCCACAGCCGAGGCCACCAGGAGACTGGATAGTCTTCCTTAATTGGCATCGTCTGTTGCTCTGAAGAGTCCTTGACCCCCTCCCAAGATCCTGCTCAGGTTTCCTCCATTTTCTACTCTACTCCTTCCTGATTCTGATTAAATACAGACTTCCCAGGGTCAGTCTGCTGGCCTGGCTAGCAGAGTTATGAACTCTGCAGGGGATTTGAGTCTTGCTGGAGCCCTAAAGTTCATGCCACTTGTCTCATTCTTTTGGGCCTTCACCATGCACCCCTTTGGGGGATTGGGGATCTAGGCACAGACCCCAACATACAGTGATCTACAGAAATGTTTTATTTAATGATGAAATATGAGCACTGTTTCTTTTTTTTTGTAAAATCAAGAGCAAAATAAAGATGTCCACTATGTAGGGGGTTGGTTTGTCTGTTCCCCAAAAGATATCCTGAGGTTCTAACGTAAAGTGCATATGAAGGGTCTCATGTTTGGAACGAGGGCCTGAGAAGATGTAATTAAACTATGGTGATGTCTTTAGGATAGGATCAAATCCAGTATATCTATGTTCTTATGAGAGAAGGAGGGAGACACAGAGGTAAAATGGAGAGGTAGAGAGGGTGACCAGACTCATGCATCTACAAGCCAAGGAAATTCAAGGGTAATTGCCCACTACCGAAGCTAGGAAGAAAGACATAGGAAAAGATTCTCCCTGACTTGTTTCAGAGGCAACATGATTCTGCTGCCAGCTCAATTACAAACTGCTGGGCTATAGAACTGTGAGGCACTAAGTTTCTCTTTTTTTAAGGACTCCAATTTGTGACCTTATCTAACTGATATTGGTTTGGTTAGAGTGATATCCATGGACTACACAATACCTTTAAATTTAAAAAAATTTTGTTCTGAGCTGGGAATTTAGCTCAGTGGCCTAAACACCTGCCTGGCAGGCCTGAAGTCACAAGTTCAATCCCTGGTACCACCAAACCAAACCAAACCAAAACAAACAAACAAAAAAACTTGCTAAGTATAGACATTTAGAGGACAATATGTAATTTATCAACTAGTGATTTCTTACTGTTTATTTTTTTTGAAATTCTGTATTATTTCTATCCTTTTTCTGTTTTGTTTTTTTTCTCTTTACATAAAATAAAAATTTTTTGTTCTTTATTTTATTAATGCATTGTAGTTATACAGAATAATGGGCTTTATTTCAGTATTTTTGTACATGTATATAGCATACTTTGATTATATTCACCCCCAATTTTCCCCTTTTCTCTTCCCTAATCTCCTTAGTCATATCAAATAGTCTCACATCTGCTTTCCTGTTTTTTTCTCTCTCCCTTTTTCTCTCTGTTATCTACATTTTTAAGATTTTATTTGCAATAAAAACACATAATGTTTAACTTTCAGAATTTGGCTTATTTTGCGTAATACGATTGTCTCCTGTTCTACCCATTTTCCTGCCAATGACATGATCTTATTCTTCTTTATGGCTGAATAATATTCCATCATGTGCAGACACCATATTTTCTTCATCTATTCCCTTATTGATGAGATCCTGGGCTGTTTCAATAGCTTATCTAGTGAGAATGCACTGAGATAAACATGAATATGCAGTTACTGCTACAGTAGGCTCTCGGATTCTTTTGGGAACATTGAGACTGGATCAAATGGTAGCTCAATCATTAGTTTTGAGGCATTTCCATACTGACTCCTATTGTGGCTATACTAATGCAGATTCTCACTGACAGTGTGGAATGGCTCCTCTTCCCCTGCACCCTTGCTGGCATTTATTGCTTTTTGTATTTTTGGTGAAAGACATTCTAACTGGAGAGAGAAAGAGTCTCAATCCTATAAAACATCCTTATACGGTCATGTGCCACATAATCATATTTTGGTCAATGACAGGCCACCTATGTGACAATGGTACCCTGAGGTTATATTGCCAAGTGATGTTGTAGCTGTCTTTGTGCAAGTGTACTCCATGATGCTCATGCACAACAAAACTTCCCGAGAATACACTTCTCAGAACACAGCCTCTTTACAAACTTGAAAGCTGAACAGCACATGAGAAAAAATTAAAATGCTCCTCTTGCTAGTTTATCAATGCAAGAAGGAAACACAGAGAAGACCGATAGGTAGTGATTGGAAGGAAAGACTCAAGTTGGCAGTATTTTAAACTCATGATTTTCTGGAAAGTGCTAATCTTAAAAGAACAGTTTTCTCATGTTGTTGTATGAGCATCTGTAGTGATAGAGGAAAAAAATTTCTTCTTCATAATACAAGAAATACTCCTGAATGTGAAAGAATAATCATAACACGCATACAAAGTTGAGCTATAGTTTACTAAGAAAGGGTTTGTCCAGCATTTGTGAGGCTCCGGCTTCCATTCCCAGCACTGTGTATGAAACAAAACAAAAGAGTATGGATAAAATTGTTAGATTTTTTTCCCAAATCCATTTTATTTCAAGGATTTAAAAAATGAGAGAAGAAAAGAAAAAAAAACTATAACAAAGTTTCAAAACACATCAATCAGGGGAAAATTGTTAGATTTAACTAAAATTTGAATAAAGATACAAAATGAGTTCACTAAAACAACACTTAAAGAGGTTAATTTTCAAAATAATTTATGCATCCAAGGTTATCTCAACAAAAAATCCTACACAGATTTTTGGTAGAGTTTTTTTCTTTTAGGGAATTGTGGAATTAAGACCCAAGGCTTGTGCGTACTACTTAATCAGCCTACCACTGAGGCAGCTCCCTGTCTCAGAGCGCTTTTTATTGTGATAAAGTACAACACAAAACTTATCATTTTAACTATTTTTGAGCTTGCAATCCAGGGCACTAAGAAATTCAAGTTGCCAGGGTTTCAGATGGAGCTCAGGAGTAGAGGTTGTGCTATGAGGCCCTGGATACCATCCCAGGCACGTGGGCATGCACATGCACACACACACACACACACACACACACGCACACACACGGAGAAAATTCTCATTGTCATCAAACCATCACTACCATTCATCTCCAGAACATTCTCACCCTAACTGAACTCTGTCCTTCCTGAACCTTCTCAAACTAAAACTCTAACCGCCCTCCCCTCCCAGCCCCTGGTCCCTGCCACTCTGCTTCCTGTTTCCATAGAGCTCTCTAGGTAGCTCCTATAAGTGGAACCCTAAGGGTATGGGTTTTTTTCATTTTTATTTTATTTATTTTTTACTTTAAAAATTTCCTAATGGTGATTTTTGAATCTATTATAAACTTTTTCTTTTTTTATTTAAAGAGAAAAAAAACAGAAAAAGGTAGAAATATTACAGAATTTCAAGAAAAGAAGATAAATAGTAAGAAATCACTAGTTGATACATTACATATTGTTCTTTTAGAAATAGTTATGCAAGTTACAGGATTAAAGCACACAAAGTGGACACTAAAGCAGTGAGAGTGCAAACAGATCTGTTCAACAATCGCACAAGAACCTAGAAATATGGTCATCAATCCCATACATCTAAACATACATGCAGCTATATCTTTTATAGTGCTTCCTATTTCCTCTTTTTTTACAATAGCAATTATACATTTTTAAAATTTTATTTGAACAGAAAAAAGGTAGCAACAATACAGAATTCTAAAAGAAAAAAAAAAGGAGAATGAGAAAAAAGCCCCATTAAGAAATCAGTAATTTATAAATTACATACTGTCATCCTGGATGTAGTTGTTCAAGTTACAAAGTTAAAGGGTACATAGTAAATTGAATCTATTATAAACTTTTAATTTTTGAAAGTGTCCGACTGATGAGCAAGTTCTGTTCTGGGTGAACGTTCACATGTTGGATTCGTTTGTGAGTCTGACTACACCTTTGACACAAATATGCAGTATAAAGCATAAAAAACCCAGCCACACACACAGATACCATAAATAAACTATTTTTACTTCTATGGTTATAAGAGCAAGCTAACACCTACCATCTTTTTGGTCCAGTCTCTCAGTTATTTTCAGTTTTTGTTTTATAGAGGAAACCATATGTCTCCAAAAGACAACAAAGAATTTATAACAAAACCAGATGTGGCATAACTATTAAATCACATTCCAAATACAAATGGTCAAACAGTGCCATCGTTTAAAAAAAACACATGAAATGCATCACAAAGGAGCTGTGTGATGGCTTTTTATTATCCACTATATTAGTAGCTTAATGACTAGACTTGAGATATGATTGAAGCAATTACATCTTTCTTTTTTTTAATCGGTACCAGGCATTGAACTCACGACCATGCGCTTGCAAGGCAGGCACTTATGCCACTGATCTAAATCCCCAGCCTCAGCAATTACATCTTAACATTCATACAGAGAGTAGAAAACTCTACCCACTGTGTATGCTTTATCCGAGCTGACGTCATGCACTGCCATCACATATGTGTCCGAATGAAGAGTTTAACATCAGAGCAAATCTGGGCACTCATTCGGATCTCAGCAGTTTTCCCACAGATGTCTTTTCTGTGTTGTGCATCACATCCAGCATCCCATGGTATTATGGAATAAAATTGGTGGTCAACTTAATGCCAGCAGACTTAAATCTGCATGCTGCTGAGTGTAGATGCTTCACCTGAGTAGTTTCACCACACACTGCTGCCATGACATGCTGCCTTGGCTAGCTGATTGTGGATGGAAACCTCTGAGCTGTGAACCAAAATAATCCTTTTCTCTTTGTAAGTTGATGTATCTCAGATGTTTGTTACAGAGTTGGAAAGCTGACTAACAATGGCTTGGCTGGTTCTACTGTGTGTGTCTCTCCTTGGCTTGCTGGTGGTCATCCTTTCTGTATCTTTACCTGGTCATCATTATGTATGTATCTGGGTCATATGTTCCTTTTTTTATAAGGACACCAGTCATTTTCTATTAGGACCCACTGTAATGCCCTCATTTTAATTTAATTATCACTACAAGGACAATGTTTCCAAATATGGTCACATTCTGAAGGACTAGGGCTTAGAACCCCCATATCTAAATTCGGAGGGCTATACAATTTAGCCCCACAATGGTCATCATGACACTTGGTCTCCTCCAGTCTCTGGCAGGTTCTTTGCTTCTGTGGTAGATGTGGTTTGGGTATGTCCTAGTGCCAGAAGGTCATTTCTCATTTTGTTAATGTTGAGAGCTTCAGGAACCTTCAAGTGGTTGGGTCCTCCTGGAAGGTAATTGGGTCATGGGGGGACATCACCTTGGAAAGGAATTAATGCTCATCTCTTGGAATGAATTCTCACAGAAGCAGATTACAAAAGCAGCAAGTCTGGCCCCTCTCTGCCCTGTGGCTCCCTATCTCTCTTTTACATGTGTTCCCATCATAGCACTATCTACTATGTTGGGATGTGACCAAGAGGATCCTCACCAAGGGCCATTTGTCCTGGGACTTTCAACCTCCAAAAACTATGAGCTAAATAAATCTCTTCTTTATAAAGTACTCGGCTTCAGATATTTTGGTCCAGCATTAGGGAACAGAACACTATAGTTGTCTTCCATGGCATTAGTAGTTTTGAAGTGTATCAAATAGGTTTTGTGTTGGATAGAACTTGATTTGGATTTTCCTACTATTTTCTCATGGTTAGATGGAAGTTACATGTTGGGAGCTGTTGAAGCTGTAAATTGACTACAAATGCAGGGCTGGGGCTTGACTTTCCCAAGAATAAAGAGCACACAGGGCAAACCACATGAAGAACCTGCTTCAGTCCAGAGAACACTTAGCCCCAAAACTACCTGAACAGTGAGTTGCTAGGACAACAGAGTGTCATATGCCATTAAGTTGCTAAAAGGTATAAATAAATGCCCCTGCAGTGAAGAGGCAGTTCCTGTCCTCCAATCTGGAGCATAAGGGCTCCACCTGACCCCAGCTTTGTCTCTTCTTTATTTACTCATGCTCTTGCAGTCCTTCACCCAAGGAACCTTAAGAGCCACATGGGTTGTGGCAAGTGACACCTGAACATGGCTGGAGTAAGAGACTGAGGGTGAGAGGAACCTTCTCCTTTGCATGCCTCTAGGGGAGAAGTGCACAGGTATAAGTCAGTATTCATCACTGGAGTATATTGATATTGGCTTCACCAGGTGTAAAGATTGGGGCATTGAAACAAACCCTTATTCTCTAGGGCCAGTTATAAATGGAACTGTGAGAAATCCTTTCCCCAGAAAAAAGAAAAAAAAAAAGAGGTGTATTGATTTCATTAGAGGTACAATTATGGGACAAACGAATTTTAAAGAATCACAAGTGTATATGAAACTGTTGTATGCTTGATTCCTGTATTTATGTGTCTTTTGTGGATTTTGATGAGGGAGTATCTTAATAATTATAAGCTTGTTGAAAAAGCCACAAGGAAATTGGCTAAGAGCAGTATTTTATTTATTTATTTATTTTAAATTTATTTAAAGAGAAAAACAGCAAAACAGAAAAAAAGGTAGAAACAATACATAAATTCAGAAAAAAACAGTAAGAAATCATTAGTTGATAACTTACATATTGTCTTCTTAGACATAGTTATTCAAGTTACAAAATTAAAGCATACAAAGTGGACATTCAAACAGTGAGGCTGCAAACAGTTCTGTTCAATGATTCAATAAAAACTTAGCAACATAGTTATCAATCCTACACACTTAAAGATAAATGCAGTTATATCCTTTAGAGCACTTTCTTTTCCTTCTTTTGCTTCTTAAGTCCATTATCTGTTTAGGTATATCCTGTTTCATGTTGCTCAGTCCCTTACTGATCTGTTTTGTTGTTGTTATTTACTTTTTAATCACCTTATATTATTCTGCTGCTTTGTTTTTGAGTTTCTCCTCATCCATTCCCCATGGATCAGCTTTGGTGGAGTTGGGAGTTTTTTGGAGGTATTTTGTTACTTTGTTATCTATTTTTTTTTTGAAGGAAGCAAAATACAGCAGAACAGACAGATCAGAGCCATCTGAAACAGTGCCGTGAAATTGGCACAGAACCTCACAGCAGGTCACCAGGACAACAGCACTATTGTACATCCTGTTCTGTTCACATTAGCTGTTCTTTCAACCAGGTAGAGCAAAATGGAAGGAAATACCAAAGTTATAAAAACAGAATATTGAATAGAGCAGTATCATTAATCAGAACTAAGCAAAAGAGTGATAAAAATATTTGCCTTCAAAGAGATGGTAGAAGGAAATCCTCCTTACTTGCCACACTGCAGACATTCATCCTCCCAAGAGATACTCAGACCTCCGGCTCCCACTTGCTAATGGGCAGGGGGGTGGTGCGTCCATGTCTGATTCTTAGCCTGCACACCAGCAGGCCCCCAGCTGCTTACCAGGGCTGCGAGCCGGCTGCCTATTCTCCCAGCACCCCAAGTTCCAACATGGTGCAGACCTCAGTAAATGCTGATAATTCTCGCCCTGGAGCGGCAGGGGCTTGTGAGGCCTACAGCCGCTTACCAAGGCGGAGAGGAGAGCAATATTTTAAAATCAAGTCCTGAGTAAGAGAGATGGCGGAGTAACAGAAACTCCAATAAAGTTTAAGCATTCTAACTTTGCTCATTTGGATAACATGGGAGAAATGGTGAATAACTCTTCCGTGCAAGAGGAGAGTTTTGCCGTGAATTCCATTTTACAATGCCCGATGGCTTTAACTGCTCTGCAAGTGATGACTTCTACCCTTTCTGTTCAGAAAACTCTTGCTGCATTACTCACTACTGCCACCTAAGGCCCTGCAGCCCCATTTAACTTGGGTTTTATAAAGATAATAGATTATATAGCTATTATATGGTTAATTGCTCAGGTAAAATTGATTAAATTGGGGACAATTGGGGAAGGAGTCACATAGCAAGTGGGCATGCATATAGAGCAGTAACTCCTCCACAGGGGGTTGGAATGGTGACTCCTGACTTTCTCAGGGTGATAGAGACCTATTTAGACTGTCAGTCCTTAGGATGTGGCTGTATTCCTTTGATCTTTTGTCTTGAGATGTGGCCCACAGCAGGAGGTGTCTGTCTCCCCCACAGTTGCAAGATACCTGGGCTTCTGCGCTGGCTCCTTCAAGGACCTATTCCTGTCTCACTGTCTATAATATTTCTATCTAACTCAGTTGCCTGTAATTTTCATATGGGTATGACAAACGATTGTTATTAACCTCATGGTATACTCATGTATGTATGCTTCCAGATGTACAAGTTTTTCAAAATATAAAACAGGGATTGTTTATGGTGACAGAATTTTGTTTCAGATTCAGACTTCTGCCTTCAACAAATGCTTATGGGACATGCATCCCACTAAAGGTAATCAAGTTAGATCAAACCTTCTTATGTGTTAGATAGGGATGATTGACCAAAAAGAGAGTGTCTTATGTTAAAAAATGCAAATTCAAATGTGTTATAAAATGCCATCATGATTGTCATGCTATAATGTTGTATATGGTTTTGAGTTCTAATTTTCTATGTAAAATATGTAACTGTTAACATTCTACAGGTATTCAAATGTTAAAACACCCATGGTTGTTAAAAAATAATGGCTCCATTTTATGCTCTAAGGTGCTTGATATTTAGAGACAATAGTAATGTTAAACTTACTGTCTCTACTGCACTGCACTGTTATCAATCTTTTCTTCTGGAGGTTCAACTACTGGGGTTTAGAGAAAATTAGAGAGACAGATGGGCTAAGAAGACAGCCAGTATTTTGACCCTTGCCCTCCAAGGTCAATGAGGACCCAGGACATTAGAGAACCTCTGCTGCATCATTTGATGCTCAGTGAGTCCCTGATCTTCTGCAAGAAGATTGTGAGACCAAAGAAAAAAGTCATCATCAATGCCTAAGGAGAGTCACCGGGAAAAAAAATCTGAGGAAAATTCTCTCAAGCTTTCACGGAAAGCAACTTGGTTAAGCAATAGCCATGACTCATCCAGATGGCTGACACTAACAGTGGAGTTAAGAGGTGCTATGCATGGTTTAAAGGTAATTCCTGAGAACACTTAACTGACTTTGATAGAAAGAGACTATCTATCATTTTTTTTGCCTTTTTGAGACAGGGTCTCACTATGCAGTTCAGGCTGGACTTGAGCTCACTTTGTAGCCCAGGCCAGTCTCAAATTCACAATGATTACATGTGTGAGCCACTACCACTGGCTGAGGCTAATTAAATTTAATACAGGTCTTGAACCTCCTGCAGAAAAGTATAATTTCAAGAGATATAATACAATGTAATATATTAGCTGTAGAAGAAGCTCAAATCACTGACACCTTCTGACAACTGTCAGCTACACTGGTAACTGTCTACTGTTATGGATTAATGGACTGTCTAGGGTTTAAATTGTGGAAGTGCTCCTAACAGCTCCTCCAGCTTCCACAGACCACCCATCTTGTGCAACAACAAAACAAAAGAGGAACCATTGAGGCTGGAAATTGACCACACGTGCAGGGCTGGGGCATGACCTTCCCAAGAACAAAGAGTGTCTGGAGCAGCCACCCAAAGAAGCTGCTTCAGTCCAGAGAGCACCCAGCCCCAAACTACCTGAACAGTGACTTGCTAGGATAACAGGGTGCTGTGTGACCTTAAGTTGCTAAGAGGTATAAATAAATGCCCCTGCTGGGAAGAGGCAGTTCCTGTCATCTCATCTGGAGAGTAAGGGCTCCACCTGACCCCACCTTTATCTCCTCTTTATTTTCTCATCCTTTTGCATTCCTTCACCCCAGGAACCTCAAGCGCCATGTGGATCATGACAGTTATGGGTTTGGGAGGAAGAGTACCACCAACACTGACATATCCTTCAGGTCACATAATATTCATGGGGCAGATGAGAAAGGTACATGACACCCATATAATCATGACTTAACACTGGCAATTGGTACCTTGTTTAAAAGCACTATCTGTCAAGGTTTCCTACAATTTCCTTCTTCCCATAGTATCCTCTATATACTCTCAGTGGATTTTTATTGCCTAAAGGGGCAAAACTTTACTTTCTGGAGGTTAAAAAAAACTTAGGTATTTCAATGCGTTGGACACCTCCAAACTCAGCCATGCCAAACAAAATCTTATTGCTTAATATTTTAATTGTGGGTGACAAATAGGGAAATGTCTTCAAAGTTTACTGGGCACTTCTCTATTCTTTTGAAGTGAGTCAGAATGTCCAGCAATATGCAAGGGGTAGAACATTAAACTCTAATTCCAAGAAGGACTTATTTTTTTTTACACATTTAAAAAATTTTATTTAAAAAGAAAAAAATCAAAACAGAAAAAAGGGTAGCAACAGTACAGAATTACAAAGGAAAAAAGAAAAAACACTAAGAAGTCACTAGTTGATAAATTACATATTGTCATCTTAGATATAGTTGTTCAAGTTACAAAATTAAAGGATACATAGTAGATATTCAAACAGTGAGACTGTAAACAGTTCTGCTCAAAGATCCAACAAACATTCAGCAATATGGTTATCTATTTTACACACTCAAACTTACATGCAGTTATATCCCTTAGAGCACTTCCTTTTCCTCTCTTTTTTACAATAGCAATTACACATTTTGGGTTTTATTACTCTTATAGTTTTTATTATTTTTTACACTAGAGACACAATGTGATATTTATAAGTATGATTTTTATTCATTTCACCAATGAGGATAGTCTCAAGTTGTCTCCATTTACCTATGAAGGCCTCAAGATCATCATTTTTTATAGCTGAGTAATATTCCATTGTATAAAAATAGCACATCTTTTTCATCCACTCTGCCGTTGATGGGCATCTTGGTTGTTTCCAGGATTTAGCTATCTTAGGGGCATACTCACCACGCTGACTGGTTCCTGCTGAGATCTTCTGTTTGGGTGAGGCAGTTACCGAATCTCCCTTTAAGTTAGCACAATTAATCCACTGGTTTGCTGCCTGGGAGCGAAGTTTAACTTTTTTTCTGTGTGCTGGGATTCTGTGTGGTCAGGGCCTGCGGCTGGATTCTGGGCCCTGCCCGCTGCTTGGAGTTTGCTGGGCGTGGCCCGGTTAGGCCCCGTCCTTATTGTGTGTCTTGGTGTGGTCGCTGATGCAGGACACGGTCTTATCACCTGGGAGTGAAGTTCCAAGTTTTTTTACGTGCTCTGGGATTCCATGCAGTCAGGGTCCACGGCTGGATTCCCAGGACTTATTTTTTAAAATGTATGAACATATATTCAAACCACCATGATACTCAATAAACTTCTAGGGGGATGGAGATCCATTGATGTTATACAAATACCCTGTTCTTTTTTTTTTTCTAATAGTCTCACGCATGCATAAGATCTTGCCTGTGGCAATAATTGATAGGAGTATTCTAATGGTGATTTCCTATTTCTTTGTGCCTTTTACATTTATTAAGTGAAATTTTATAAGAATGGCCAAATCGATCTTCCCATGGCTTTTAGTTTTTAGAGTCACAGGAAAATTTCAGGTTACAGCAAAATTAAGTGCAAGGTACAGAGTGTTCCATACATACCATGTCAACCTTTTTCATTGTCAATATTCCCTACTAGGATGGAGGATTTGCCTCTGTTGATGGACCTACATAGACATATCACTGTTACTCAAAGAATACAGTTTATGTTAATTTTCACTTTAGGTGTCGGGTACTCTGTAGGTTTGAACAAATGCATACTGACCTATATCATCATTACAGTATCACACAGAATAATGTCTCTTCACAGTTCTCTGTATCCCATTTATTCACAACTATATTTAAAAAATTCTGTAACAAAATTGAAAATTGATTTTTAAAAAATTTTAATTTAATTTATTTTTTAGACAAGGTCTTGCTTCATAGGGCAGGCTGGCCTTGAACTCACTATGTAGCCCAGGTTGGCCTTGAACTTGAAGTGATCCTCCTGCCTCTGCCTCACAAGTGCTGGGATTACAGGAATATGCCCCTCATGACTGACTTGAAAATGAATTTGAGAACCAGCTTGACAAGTGGATTTTTCAGGATATAATAAAGACTAAGGAAAAGAGCTCAAGATGAGAAAATGGAGAGTTTTAGTTTTCACTGGAGACATTGCTGTAGTTTGGTTTTATGTACAGGTTGACTTAAAAGGTAAATTAAAATGTTTAAATCTGTAGTCACAGCTGACATGGCAGCACATTCCTGTAATCCCAGTACACAGGAGACTGAGGCAGGAGGATTGCCATATATTGGAAGCGAGTCTGGGCTACATAGTGAGTTCAAGGCCAGCTTGAACTACAAAACACAACCCAGTCTCAAAAAAAATCTATAGTCATATGCGAATCATTTAAAAAAGAAATTTCACAAGAACAGACAGGAACATTTTGGAAGAGAAGAATCATGCCTAGCAAATACAAAACACACTGTAAATTGTTTTGGGTTTCCCCAGAAGCAGAGTCTGAGGCAGGTGTTTGGATATGGTAGTTTGACTGGGAGGAGCTTCACAAGTAGAGGAGGGGGAAAGAGAAGAGGACAGGTGGGCTAAGGAAGGAAGGAAGCCAGTGCAGGATGAGGACACCCAAGACCTGGATCACTGAGAGCCTTTGACAGGAGGTCTAGAAAGCGTCTCTAAGTTATCTTGGCTGTTGAAGATTGATTTATATGAGATGGAATTTAGCATGAAAATTGCTTATGGAGGAGCATTCTTGATATCAACCCCACTAGGAGGAAGCGGAGAAGTCTGGAGAGTTATTTTTACATGAAGGAATTCTCTAATTCTGATCTCCAATTGTCCAAATTAGAGGACTCAGCCCCACAAGACGGAGGCCAGGGGTGGTGAGGCCAATCATACTTCTACCAGAAGGACAACAAACTGAGGACCTCCACTGCCCCTTCTGAGGCTGGATACTATGCCAGATGGCTCACAGAAACTCAAAAATAATTTGCTCACATTTACTTGTTTGTTATAACAGATATGACTCTGGCAAAGGTAAGAGCAAGGGGGAAAGATCAAGGAAGCTGCATGGAGGTTCCTTGCCCTCTCTGAGACCTCCAGAGCCTCCCTATGTTCACCCACAAGAGAATCAGATTGTAACAGAGCCATTCCTTTGGGCATTGTCCTTAGCAAAGTGAATTTTGCCTGCTGTATGTTTGATACATTGTGTCAACTTGAGAACTCTAGACGTTTAACTGAGAGACTAAACAGGAAGCCAGGATTCTTACAATTTAAATATCCTCATCCTGTGCAAGAGGAGGGCACAGAGATTTTGTGAGTGCTACACCCTCCTTGGAGCTGGGGGTGGGTGGTAGCCTGTGTACAATATAAAGGAGGAGAAGAGGCTTGTTTTCTCTTGCTCTGGCTGCTATCTTGAAGTGTTTCCCCTGTGCCATGCCATCCTGCCTTGGAGCCAGCTGATTATGGACTGGAACCTCCACAAACAGTGAGCTAAATAAACCTTTCCTTCCTTCATTTTGGGTGTTGGGTGTTTTGTCCCAGCAATGAAAGAAAAGTAACCGAGACACCTGCCTTAATTTCTCGATCAACTTTGGGGTAGAGAGGCTGTTCATCTACTCAAGATGCTGGCCATTGAATAAACCTGATTCTTTCCTACCCACCACCATATCCCAAATATTGGCCTTTGAGCAGCCCACACCTTAATACGGCAAGACATTCTCTTGTTCAAGCGATTTTATACAGTTTAAAACCCAGTGACCACTTCCTGGTTATTGATTAGTAGGGCTGAAGTTCAAACCCTCTAGTCACCCATTTGGTCTTCTGATGAGTAGCTCCAGGTTGAGGTGTCCTACGCTATCCCAAATCACCTCATCAGTGCAAATGCATGTGTGGGCCAAGGGGTTCATGTGAATAACAAAGATACTATCACCACTCAGGAATCCAGACAAAGACCAAGTGTGAACTTTTATTTTGCCAAGTGAGGGAGCTGGATCAGGCAGAGAAATAGGTCCAGCACAGGAGGTCTGACAGCCTGGGGAGCCCTGGAACCTGGATGGTCCTTCAGAGTTGTCCCATATTGATCCTACAGGACCTGTGTACATCTGAGCTGCATCAGGAAGGAGTCTAGCCTGGGAGAGGCAGTTCCCTGTCACAGTCAAGGGGAAGGGACTGAGAGCTGAAAGCTGCCAACAAAAGAACTTCCAGACTGTGCAACAGTTCTTTATTGGTGGGAGACATGAGGGAACCATCTCAGGGTTCACCAGAGTCCAAACCCAGGAAGCTCGGAGCCCAGGTATTTACATGTCAACTCTAGCCAGTCACTGATCGGAGGGGATGATGTTCTCTGCGTATAGAGAGTTACAGCAACCAGAGAAAGTCCCCAGGCAGTGGAGCAGGAAACGTGGATAGAAGCTGAGTAGATGGAAAGAAAATACACAAAGATGGGCTAAAGCTGAAGGAGACTTGGTAAGAGCTACAAGGGCAATGCAAAAACAACCTCTAGCATCAGCAAGAGGGAGGAGGAAGCAGGTTAATGGCACACACTCGCCTCTGGATGTATTCCATGCCTCGTGATTATACTACACTGAAAAGATGGCCAGAAACACAGCCACTCGGGCAGGGATTATCTGGAAGGGAGCAGGAGAGACAGCAGGGGCCAAACCCTGTAGAAGATGAGGAGTGTTAAAGAGAGCCAGCTCTCTGTTAAGTACTCAGCACCAACAGACAAAGAAAAGGAGCTGGCGTGAGCGTGGGTAATGTCCTGGGTGTATGCAGTAGCAAGGTTGGAGCCGCAGGCACCATGAGAGGGACTGACCATCAGCTGGAGCAGGAAGCTGCTGACTGCTCACAGATGAAGTATTTGTTGACATCACATTTGTCGTCATTCCAACCATCGCCATTAAATTCTGCACAGTCTTCCTCCCCCACATTGTTGGGCTCCTTTGGGTTCCAGTATTTCATGAAGCTGAAAAGTTCATCCATCACATGAGCCTCTGTCCCAGCCCCTCCTCTGCGAACCATATTTCCAGCTTTGGGAAACCACGCATTTGCATCTGCCCTGTGTGCCCCGGCAGACGTGCCGTATGCAGGACACCCAGGGACATGTGTGAGTCACTCGGCCTTGTTGGGACCCTCGCTGTCCACCATGTCTGGGAGGAGACATTGTGCTGAAGATGTGATTTTCAGGCACAAAATAACCACAGAGGACTCAACACTCCCAGCCACCTCCCCACTGATCATTTGCACGCTGGGTCCCTATACGCCTCCCTAGAACCAAGCACCAGGCAACTGGGGACAGCTCCTACACCCAAGGACCCACTGACATCATACGGTAGCCAATCCTAGAGCTGCTTATGCTTCTCCAGTGATTCACACGGACACTGAAATACATTTTTTTTTCTTTTTTTGGTACTGGGAATTGAACTCAGGACTTTGTGCTTGCCTGGCAGGCAGTTATGCTGCTGAACTATGTCTTTGGCCCTGATATACAGTTTCTTACCCTGCCTCCTTCTCCCTCAAATTCTAGATCACCCTTGGTCCCTCCCCATGGGTTCCACCATGGTGTGAGGTGTACTCCCTGCCTTCAGATCTGTGAGTAGAACATTTTAAAATGAAATTACTACCATATATATGTGAAATTACTACCATAATATATATGCATATACATCTTGTATATACCTTATATATACATATACAAGATAGATAACTGTACTACTAATTTCTGTTAGTTCATCAAAAAGAACAGTTTGTGCTTTCATTGTTTGATCACCTTTTTCATGCCTAGATTTTGTAACCTGAGCAACTACTTCTAAGATAATATATTAACTAGTGTTAATTTCCTAGTAGTTTTTTTGAAATTCTGTATCCTTCCTTCCTTTCTTCCTTTTTCTTTCTTTCTCTCTTTCTTTCATTCTTTTTTTTTTTTTTTGTTCCAGGAGTCAAACTCACAACCTCATTTTTACCAGGCAGGTGCTTAAGCCACTGAGCTAAATCCCCGGCCCTGTTTTGCTTTGTAACATTAAAAAAAAAAAAAAAAAAAAGAAAGAAAGAAAAAGAAAGAAAAAGAAAAGAAAGCACCACCTGAGCATTTGGTCTCATCACACCCCAGATTTCATGTTAATGAGCTGTATTTAAATTGTCCACCCAGGCTGCAAGTTTCTCCTGCAGGTCTGATGGTGAAATTTCAGCGATGGGTCATTGTCTGCCTATGGGTATGAAGACCACCTTCCTCCACTCAGTAAATATCACAGACTCATGCTGAGGGGGCCACGGAGCGTGTGTTTGGGAGGAGAACCCCAAGTGTAGCTCAGGCCAGTGTTTCAGAACCCCACCTTGCTCCATAGGGTGCTCCCATCTCCTTGGACCTACCTGAGCGACAGAGGCGACCCATCCACCCAGTGCCACATGGATTCCTTGTTGAGGTCTGAGAGCCCCATCCAGGTGTGGCCTTTGCTCTTAGATGTCATCTGGAGGAAGCTCTGGAGGCGGAAGGAAGGAGTCAGGAGGGAGCTGTCCCCCTCCCCCATTTCCAGCTAGAGTTCCTCCATCTGTTGGCAGAAAGTCCTGCTTACAGCCTGACCTTGGACCATCTACTGTGCCAAGGCCCAGGGCCCCCACATGAACACAAGAGGTCTGAGCCATTCTCACATTTCTGCTCTGGGCAGATGTGCTCCAATTTGCACGTGGAGAAGGTGTGTATTTGGCTTTTCCTCACACACATCTGTAAACACTGAGTATTTGTCTGTCTGATGAGTTCCTAGCAGGCCCACACAGATATACTCAGGCTGGGTTTAATGTGCTGGAGACAGATCATGCCGGCTCAGTACTGCTGACCATGCTCACCACCTCTTTTTGGCTTCTCACTGAGTGACATCTGGTAGCTTGAAATCAGCTATGCTAAATAGCCCCTCTTCCAGGTAGCCCCGATTGGACCAACCCTCTCCTCCCAGCCTGGCCAGGGGTCAGATCAGATGCACGCTGCAGAGGAGAGGGCCATCAAGAGCACCTGCTCCTCATCACTATCCACGATGACCAGCTGAGCCCCTTCTTCCTTGCAGGCGGTGACTGAGTCATGCCAGTTCCGCTGTGACTTGGAGAAGAAGTAGCACTTTCCTTGGAAGAGCGTCCAGTCCCAGGAGCAGGGACGGCACAGGCGGTCTGTTGGGAGAAGCAGTTGGGTTGGACCCATGTTTACACACTCATGTTCCTGTGTTTACCAAATCTTCAAGTTCCAGAGAGTCAACCCCTTCCTTGACATGGCACCCTGGGGGAACCACTTCCCCCTACACTTCCTGAGTCTCTTTCCTGCCCTAGCAGAGCCCAGGAGTCCCAGCCTTTCTCTCAGGCTCTGGAAGTGAGAACAGAGTCCAGAGGACTGATGGGCTTTGTTCCTGACTACTGTGTACCTGGCACCCTCTGAAGACCAGGTGCTACCTTGGATGGTTCCCTGTGTTCCCAGTTTATAGATGAGAAAACTGAGGCTCAGAGAGAGCCAGTGAATCATGCAAAGTGACACCACACTGAGGCTGACTCAGGCCCTTGGAGACCTGGGTTCTAGGCACTCACCTACTCCAGCCTTCAGCTTGTTAAGTTCCTGGTAGATCTTCTCCTGCTTGGACTGTTCCTGTTCCAGTTCCTGAAAGCTAGGGCTTCTGGAGACTGTGCCAAGAAAAACATGCAGCTATGAAGAACTTATTTTTTTTTTTCATGAAGTACATATTGGCCTTCATAAGTGCCACGGTCTGCAGTAGACCTCCAGAGACATCGTATCCCAGGGCTAATGTCTTGTTTAATCCCATTCAGAAAGGAGGAAACCTGACAACCAGAAATGGCCAACAGGCAAGGAGCAGTGGACCCCGGAGCCCAGTTTCTTCTTCTCTCTCTCCTCCCTTACACCAAATGTTGGAGGGGTCCTGAGATGCCCCTGAAAGCCTGAGAAGGACATCTCAGTTTCAGCCCAACCTCTGTCCCAACCCTCAGTCCTCCTCTGACCTTGGACAAGGATGGCCACCAGGAGTCCAGCCAGTAATGTGAGGGCGAGCAGCTGTAGGGCCAGGGGGATGGAGTCATTGCCCAGACACCCTGTGGGAGAAGTATAGGGGTTCCAGCATGCCAGAGTCCCTTCCTCAGTCTGGCCCAGGAATAGTTTGCCCAGCACTCTTCCTTTCCAATGTACAGGGTTTCAGTTCTCACTTCACCCTTCTCTGGGACCCAGGAGAACAGAATCCCAATGTGTTCCTTCTCAGGACCTGAGAGTCTGGGAGGAGCTGTCCACTCCTCCTCGGTCCCCAGCCCCACTCTACCTGCAGAGCAGTTGAATCCAGAAATTCGTTGCCAGCCAAAGCCTCTCAAGAAACTTCTGGGGCCACTGGTTATCAGCTCTTCTTCATCTGGGTGGACAGGGAATCAGTTAGAGCCTGGTCTGTGCAGGCTAAGACCTGAGATCCTCCCCTCCAGCCGTCCTCCCTGAGCTCACAGAGCCGCAGCCCAGCCTCACCCAGGGGACCCAGATGCTGCGCCTTGGATTCCTTGGAGTTGCCCATGTTAACCTCTGTCCCTCTCTGCTCAGGACTGGTGGAAACCATAGCTTTTATGTCCCAACCCCTGTTCCCTCACTCCCTGAATCTACTCTCAACACAGGAAGAGAAACAGGGAACTGGGTACTGGGCCGGAAGAGATGAGAGGGAGGAGGCTGTGAGCCTTGGACACGCTATGGCAGTGGCCAGATGTTCCAGAAAGTTCAGGGAGGAGTTGGAGGTGGTCTGGGCTCCATAGTCGAAAGAACCTGTTCATTTCTGTTATGGCCAAGCTGTGTGATGCCTTTAAAGAAAGTAATGAATTGTGAGACAAAGTTACTTTTCAATTTCTTTTCCACCTGTGGCAAGGAAGGGTGTGCAAACAATCCTGGTCTTCCTGGAAGCATCATCCCCTCAGGCTCCCGGGATTGCTGCCTTGGTTTGCTGATATCCTTCTTTCTAGAGCTTCTGCTAACTTATGGGAGTAAGGCTGAATCACGGTTGTTGATATTTATTTAATGCCTGATGTAGTTAAGCGTTGTGACTGTTTTATGTTTACATTCACTTAATCTGCCCAGCCTGTGATTGATGATCTCAATTCTGTTTTACAGTTGAGCAAATTCAAAGCACAGGAAAATCAGGTAACTGGCTCACAGTCACACACTTGGTGAACAGTAGAGCTAGAAACTGATCCTAGATAGTCTGTCTTTGTGGTGTAGGCTGTGAACCAAGGAGAGTTGCGTAGCCTCAGAGAGAAAACAAAAAAATTCATTGCAGCTTTATTCATAATTGTCCAAACTGAAAAAAATCCAAGTGGTCACCAATACATGAATGGGAAGAAATGGTGGCTCTCGGAGATGGATGACTATACAGCAGTGAAAAGGCAAACTGTGGGGACCTGCAGCAATATGACTGAGTCACTCTTCTAGAAGAGTGGAGGTATTCAGACAGCACAACAGTCTAGGTTTGGTTCAGGAATGTTTTCCGAGGAATGAGAGAACTGCTGGCGATATAACTCAGTGGCATAAACACCTCCCAGGCAATTGCAAGTTTCTGAGTTCAATTCCCAATACAAAAAAAAAAAAAAAGAAAGAAAAGGAAGAATTAATCTTGACTGGGACTCCCAGTGGAGATTCAACAGTGGGAAGAAACACTCACTGTTATAAAATGAGTAGAAACTGAGTCTGTTGCTGTCAATAAGAAGAGCTGTTTGGTGAGGGAATCATGTGTGAAGGAGTTAAGTGTCGAGGGGAACTTGTGGTCAGGCCATCACAGGGCTTCCTGGTTTGCACAGATGTCAGAGAAAAGACAACAGTGAGTCTTAATTTCAGTTCTTGTGACACACAGAACCTTAGATGCATGACAACAATGTTAGCCTTGGTGGTGACTGAGTCTTTTAGAGAGCAGAAGAAATGCTCCCCTGGGAAATGAATTACATACATGCATTTAGTATGTAGAGGGCCACAAATAGCCAGAATGATCTGATTGACACACATAGCCACACACACACTCATACATTTTATGCAGCTATAGAAAACTCTGTTTCTCAAACTCCACATGGAACAGTCACCAAGGTAGCCCATATCTAGGGACCTGAAACAAACCCCAATACACTTTGATGAGGTGGATGATACAAAATAAATTCTCTGGGAGCTATGGAATCCAACTAGAAATCAGTACCGGGCTCAGAACTGTGTCCAAATTGATTTCACAAAGTCAGCATCTCCTGGTACTAAAACTGGATAAGGACTCAGGAGCAAAAACAAACAAACAAACAAAAAAACAAAAACAAAACACCACAGGCCAACAATCTTATTGAATGTAGATGCAAAAGCCTTCAATAAGGTATTTACAAACTGAATCAAACAACTGTTAAAAATACCACACACCATGACAAAGTCAAGTTCATCTCAGGGGTGTGGGGACAGTTCAACATATGTACATCAATAAATTAATACTCCACATAAATAATATCAAAGATAAAAATCAAATGATCATATCAATAGGTGCAGGAAAAGCCTTTGACAAAATCCAACATTTTTCCTTATAAAACTCCTAATAAAAATAGGTATAGAAGGAGCTCACCCCAAACTTGATAACAACCATATACAACACATCCACAACCAACACTGTATTAAAAGGCGAAATTCTGAAATCATTCCCCCTAAAATCTGAAATGTAACGAAGGTGTCCACTGTTGCCACTCTTGTTCAGTGCAGTAGTCAAAACTTTAGCCAGGAATGAGGTAAGAGAAGGAAATAAAGAGTTGAAAATAGGAAAGGAATAAATCAAATCATCCTTACTTGCGAGGATAAGACCCTATATCTTGGCAACCCTAAAAAAATCTACCTGAAAACTCTTAGAGGTGATAAACAAATTCAGCAGTAGGCAGAATACAAAATCAATACAAGAAAATCAGTAGCATTCCTGGGTCAGGTGTGGTGGTGTGTGCCTGTAACTCTGCAGTCTGGAGGCTGAGGTGGGAGAATCACAGTTTAGAAACTTGGCAAGATCCTGTCTCAAAAAGCAAAAACAGGGCAGGATGGCAGCTTGGTGCTAAGGTCCTGGATTCAAACACTGTAACGCCAACCAAACCAAACCAAACCAAACCAGACCAGACCAAACCAGACCAAACTCTTCAACCCCCACAAGACAGCAGAAAACCCAAAAAATATTCCTGTGGACAAAGAACAAACTCACTTGAGAAAAAAATCACAAGAATCAAACTTTACATTTCATTCATGATAATGTAAAATTTTTTTTTCACCAAGAATTAAAAATCTCTACCACAAAACTACCAAACTCTAAAGAAAGAAATTGAAGAGGGTCGAAGGAAATGGAAAGACATTCCCATTTTTGGGCAGGCAGAATCAACATTATTAAAATGACCCATTACTCAAAGTGACTTAGTGAAATACCCATTACAATACTAAAAATATTCTGCCCAGAAATAGAAAAAAATACCAACATTCACATGGAACCAGAAGAGACCTAGAATAGCCAAAGCAATCCTGAGGCAAAAGGGAAAATTGGGAGACAGCACAATTCCAGATTTCAAACTATACTGTGAGACTGTCATCCCGAAACAGCATGTTACAAAAGCAGGTGTGTTGACGGATAGAATGAGACATACGGTACAAGAACCAATCCCAGGAAGCTTTAGCCATCTGACTTTTGGCAAGGGGGTTAAAAATATGTTAGAGAAAAGATAACTCTTTATAATGGTGCTGGGAAAACTGGTTATCCATGAGCAGAAGACTGAAATGAGATCTGTATATCTCACCCTATACTAAAATCAAATCAAAACAGATCAAAGCCTTAGACATAAAAACGACATTGAGACTGCTGGAAGATAACAGGCAGAATAGTGGGAGCTGTAGGTACAGGCAGAGCTGCCTGGACAGAACTCCTATAGCTCAGGAAATACTATGGAGAAGTAATAAATGGCATTACACCAAATTAAAAGACTTCTACACAGCAAAAGAAATAATCAATGGAGAAAAGAGACAATTTACAAAATGGGAAAAAATTGCCAACGAGGCTTCTGATAGAAGCCTAATATATAGAACAAAGAGCTCAAAAAATGAACTCTGCTGCACCGACTTAATCAGCAAAGGGCACATGAACTGAATAGTTACTTTGCAAAAGATGAAGTGCAGCTGCGGATTTAGCTCAGCGGCATAAGTTCCTGCCTGGCAAGCGCGCGGTTGCAAGTTTGATCCCCGACACACACACACAAAGACAAAGTGCGAATAGCCATTAAATATGGGAAAGAGATTTTTGTCATATTTAGTGATCTGTGAAATGCAGATTGAGATTCCACCTTACTTCAGGAAGAAGGGCTGTCACTACCAGTCTCTGTTAGTTCCTCAAAAAGAACTGTTTGTTTTCATTGTTTGATTGATCATTTTTACATGGCTAAATCTTGTAATCTGAACAGCTGCTTTTAAGATAACTATATGCAACATATTAACCTCATGTTAATTTCCTATTAGTCTTTGAAATTCTGTATCATTTTGATCCCCCTTTTTTTTTTGCAGGTCTACATCTGGTAATCTAGGCAACCCTTTTGAAGATAACAATACGTAATATTACAAATATTGTTAAATTCCTATCATCTGGTTTTGAAAGCCTATATTGTTATTGTCTTGGGTTTTTTGTTTTTGTAGTTGTTCATATGTCTCTTGTTTGTTGTTTTTATTTTCTGTGTTTTTTCCTTTTAAAACACACACACACACACACACACACACACACACACACACACACACACACCAAAAGCTAGTGCTGGTAAGGATGTGGGGAAAAATGAAATCTTCTGTATTGTTGGTGGGAATATAAACTAATAGAACCACTGTGGAAATCAGTGTGGAGACTGCAGAAAGTTAAAAACAGAAATCCCTAGGGCGCTGAGCAAGAAAGCAACCCACCTGCCTTCCTGGTAAGTAGCTGTGGTGCGAGCGAGTGGTGGGTGAGCCAGGAAGAGAACCAGTCAGGGTCTCTCGTGAGCCTAAAACAACCCATATACCCTATCCCCGTTAGCAACTGGGAAGCAGAGGTCTGAGCATCTCTTGGAAGGATGACCATATGCAATATATGGGGGATTTCGTTCTATCGTCTCTTTGAAGGCAAATATTGTTTTCACTGTTTTGCTTTGTTCTAATGAATTATTTTGCTCTATTCCATATTCTGTTTTGATAGTTTTATAATGTTCTGTTTTTGGTTTGATTTGACTATACCTGATCGAAAGGACAACTATTTGTGAAGATAACGAGATACACTATGGTACCTATTACTGTTATCCTGGGATCCTGCTGTGAAGTTTTGTATCAGATTCACTGCATTGTCTTGAATGGCTTTGTTCTGTCTTGTTCTGTTGTATTTAAAAAAAGAAAAGAATTCTTACTTGGCCCAGCTATATCTATGCTAGCCATACTCCTGAAAGAGTTAAAGACACCATACTGTAGTGACACACACGTGCCTGTGTGTCTAGCAGCACAACTCACAATAGCTGAGCTCTGAAAACAGCCTAGATGCCTCAACAGATGCATCCCTAAAGTTAGTGCAGTGCACGGACACAGTGGAATACTATTTATTACCCACAGGGAACGATGAAACCATGTGATTGCACGAAGATGGATGCAACTTGAGACCATAATGTGACATGAAATAAGTTGGACAGAAAATTTAAAATAGCACATGGATTTTTTTTACAAGAAACCTAAAACATGGGCAAATAAAAGGGTAAAATAAGAGAGATAGTAGAAAACAAAAAGGTGGAATTGTTTGGAGATGGGGAAAGTGAAGAAAGAGGAAGAAGGATGAAAAGAGTTTCTAAAATTTTGAAATTTGCTAGATGACTCACAGAAATTCAAAGACTAAAGGGAAAGACTCAAGGAATGGAAAACAACCAAAATGTGCCATATACATGGACCAGTTCCCCAGAATTAATGTAGCTATGATGTGCTGCAAACATACATTAATAAAAATAAAGAGCAGAAGCCTGCATCAGGGGTAGGCTGCCCGGAACCTTCACCGTAGGCCCGCCCTGCCACTGGGAACATCAAGGAGGCCCGCCCAAGACTGAAAACTGCCCTGGACTGCTACAGATGGGCCCACCCTCCCACCTGGAACATCAGAAGATCTCAGCGGGATCCAGTTAGTGTGAGAAAATTTGGAATTTTGCTCCCAGGTGGTGAATTTTGGACTACACCGGATTGACTGTATCAGTGTGGTGAGTATACCCCTAAAATAGAGGTGTACAGGGGATAAATAGGGCCGGTAGTAAAACTCCCTACAACTAACCGTATGACTTTGTTGTGTCTGAAAATAGTGTGTGTGATCACCTCCTACACATAGAAAACACCAGGCAGAGTGAAAATGACAAAACGAAAAAGCAAAATGCAGTCTCAAACATATAGTTCACCAGAAGCAAGTATAGGAGACATTGAAATAGAGGACCGCAAAAGTAACACACTGGGAATCTCTGAAAAGATAGTGAGTGAAATAAAAAAACAACTGCATCAGGCTATAGAGGAAATCAAATTAGAAGTAGCCTCCCATGTAAAGATAGAAATAACAACTTTAGTAAAGGAGTTGTTGAATGCAGCTAAAGAAGAACTATAGAAAAAAGTACATGAGCACGGGAAACTGATTGAAACTTTGAATGAACAATATAGAAAACAGGCAGAATTCATGAAGCAAACTCAAAGAGACATCCAAGAAACAAAAAATTATATTGAAAGCGTGCAACACTGCCTAAAGGAAGCTGAGGATAGGGTTTCAGACCTTGAGGACAGGATCACAGTTAGTGATCAGGAAAGGAGAGAACTTTTAAAAATAACAAATCAGCATGAAATGACAATCCAGAAGCTCCATGATGATGCCAAGAGCAACAATATAAGAATAATGGGCATTAGCGAAGATACAGGAGTGCAGGCAAATGACATACATAAAGTATTTACAGAAATAATAGCAGAAAATTTCCCAAACATGGGGAAAGAATCTGATATGCAGATAAGTGAGGCATATAGAACACCAAACAGTCACAATCAACATAAATCCACACCCAGAC